>JASAND010009029.1:0-11059 GCA_030248195.1 Trissonchulus latispiculum | reverse complement strand
GGGGAGGTTCAAGGGGTCTAGACCCCCTTTTGGGATGACAAAATGGAAAATTTTTTGCTATTTTTATGGCAAAAACTGCTATTTTTAAAATTTTCGCGCCGTCGGCGCGATAATTCACTTTTTTCAAGAAATAAACGTCCAATGTACTGTTTTTTGGGCAAACATGCAAAAATTCTTCAACTTCTGGGGGGCGCCCCCCCCCCTTTTCAAAATCCTGGGTGCGGGCCTGCTCAAAATTAGTAAAAATTCAAAATTTTTTGGAAAAATTCGAAATTTTTGCAAAAAAACATGTTTTTTCAAATAAATAAGCAAAAATGAAGAAATATTGTTGATTTTTAGTTGGAAATAACGTTTTGTTAGCAAATTTGCGAACTTTTCCTAAATTTTTGACCGAAAAAATTTTACCCCCCCCCCCCAATTCGATTTTTGCGGACCCCACCCCACCACAAAACAGCTGACCCCACCCACCCTAATTTCGACTACCCCCTCCCCCAACTTTTTCTCAAGGTACACCTATGATCTGAATGTAGGATTGTGGATGCGGTATATATATATATATTGTATTTTTTCACTGCTGACGTGAGTAGCAGGGCTTATGTAAACTAATGCAGTCCTAGAGGAGGTTCCACTCCACAGTGCGGTATACTCTAGATTTTCTTAAGCTGCATATAAAATGTTGCTAACTTGTTGACTCTAAAAAGAGCTGGGGGAATCGGGGGTAGCCAAACATAGTTTCCCTGGAACTTTGGGTCTGGGGGGGGGGGTAAATAATGGCCGTCCACCGAAATGTGATGGGGGGTACCCCCCCAACCCCACAATTCGGACCTCAGAAATTTCGAAAAATGGCCAAAAAATGCAAAATTTTTGTAATTTAGCCCTTTTTTCATCAAAATAAGGCTTGTTCTTAACGTTTTAGCAGGCGTTTTTGCACCGTTTTAAAGCGATTTTAGGTCAAAATTTCAGACAAATTTTTCAAAAAATGACCATTTTTGGACCAAATTTAGCTAACTTTTTGGGTCCAAAAATCGTTGGGGGGGTTCGGGGGGGGGGGTAGCCAAAAGCTGGGGGAGGGTTAAGTCAAAAAATCTGGGGGGGGTAAATTTGGTCAAAAATTTTGGGGGGGGATACCCCCCCCCCCCAAAGGAAACTATGTAGCCAAAGGGGGGGAGGGTAAGTCAAAAATTCTGGGGGAGAAAGAGGGTATAGATATATAACGGTAAAGGTGATCGAAAAATTTGGGGATCTCCCCTAGTAAAACTATGGATGGACCCCTCCCTTTCAGGTAAAAGGGTATAGCCATGGGGTGAAAAAAACCCACCCCCTTTTTGGGGGGAAAAAAACCCACCCGCCTCCTGGGTCACGGGTTGGAGCTAGGAGCTCCAAAACATACCAGCAGAAAGCGCGACTCTTTCTAACCTATGTGTGCAAAGATCAGGTCATTTGAACCTTCCAAAAATTTGGCAAAAGTTTGAACCGATGTAACTTTTGACTGGGTTGGGCTAGAAAAGTTTTGCAAATATCTGCAATGATGGCAAGTCTTCCTCTTTGCACACAGCAAAAATTAGACCGATCCGATGCACCGTTAGACTGGCACATTGCCAAACGTGGCGGGGAAAAAAACCCACTGGGGGGAAAAAACCCACCCAAATTTTTTTGAAAAATTTTTTACCAGCTCAACTGGGAAACAATTCGGGACTGTAGTACGATATTATCGAGGACGCTGCGTCACCCTGTGCTGTCAGATTTGGACAATTTTGAATACTTGGGTAGCTAGAGGCATAAAACCCCTAAAAGTGCAATTTCGCTGCTGGATGACCCAGCAGAGTCTAATTGTGACTTTTAATAGCCAATTATGATTCTCTACACGTTAGAATAATAAGTTTTATCAAATTACATCGTTTTTTAGATCCATCTTTTTTGGCTGGAACTTTCGCAAAACTAAACCAAATCGATTACTTTGAGGACCCATGGATAGGTCTTGGGCTAATAATAATAATAATAATAATAAAAAGTTTATTCAAATAAAGCGCTCACTATACAAGTATACGGCAAACACTTTACTGAAAAGGATTACACAGAGTCGCAGTACAACTACTTACGTGCATCCACGTCTTGGGCTAAGCTTTAAAACCACCCCAGTTTCGTTGCTCTACGACCTAACAGTAAGTAGCAGTAGATGAAAATGTGTGATTTTTTTTGTTAAAGGTTTAACAAAAAAAAATCACCCGTTAACAAAAAAATCAGTGGCGGATCGGATCCCAGAGAGCAGCTAGCAACTTTTTCTCATCAGTTTTGGCTAGAGCGCGCTAAATAACGTAGTTGAACCCCAAACCGCTAGCCTAGTGCTCCAACTAAGGCAACTGACCCCGCCGAAGTCTCAGTGGTCACTGATGGCCCCCGACAGGTTCCAGTATGAAGTCTGGTGGCTCTAAAGTGCCGTTTTAAAGGCTAAAATGTTGTTTTTTCGTGTTTGTGAGTGATTATAACCTATTTCCAGGCATTTTGGCAGAGAAAATCAGAACTTCGTATGTTGGTGGGGTATGACCCACGGTCACGTGACCCCTGCCGGACCCTTCCTGACCCTCCAGGTACCAACTGGACAGTCCGAAGTGGCTATAAACATGTCCTAGGGGGTTTTCCAGGGCGCTGAATTCAAATCTGGCATTAGTTTTTAGGTAACTATGGGCTAATACTGACTTCTGGGATCACGTTTACCGTCGGACGGTCCAGCCCCGGCTGGTTACCAGGGTTGACTCCCAGAAGTGTCAGGCAACCTCAAAAACAACGTATATAAGGGTTTTCGAGGCTGCTGAGCTCGAATTTGACGTTAGTTTTGCTCTAGCTGCTGTTCTGACTTTAGTAACAAAATATACAAATGATTTTTTATTTGTTAAAATTTTAACAAAAAAAAATCACCCACCCCAGGACGGCTCAGAGGTCCGACTGGGAACTTCTATATATGTATCGATAGCCCACAGTCAGGACATGTCACATGCACAATATGGGTTGCCTAGGGTTTTCCCTTAGTAAATAGCAGCCGAAATTCGAACTTCGGTCATGAACGTTTTTGAGGTCACTTTTGGGTACCCTCACTTAAAGGTCTGCCCTGAACGCATGGAGAGGGCCTAGGAGCTCAAACTCACAGGCTGTAATGTCGAGATGTGTGGCTATCACCATGCAAAAATTTGGGTCTCTGCGACTTTCCTGTGAGTCAGGGTGGGGTGATTTTTTTTGTTAAAATTTCGGGTGATTTTTTTTTGTTAAGCTTGCTATACTTCAGGCTTTCAGTCTCTATTTTGCCGGCCCCGATATCTGCGCTTGTGTCTGTTAATTTAGACTGTTTGTTCTTGCTATGCTAAGAGTGAAACCGTCAATTGCTTTGTTTGATGTTTGCTGCCAGATTGAAGCCAGTGGCTTGCGCCCCTTAGAAAAGGTCACCATCCGCGCTTTGATTAAAAATGGCAGTGATGTTTTTGGTTCTCACGCCCATTTTGAAGCAGATGAACACGGAACTTTGCAATTATTCAGACAGCCCAGTCTGGGCGGGTCATACAGAGGTACGTATACATAACGTATGTAATGGCTTATTTTTATAATTCGCGTTCATTCACAAGGTTGTAGGCTAGTAGCATATTGTTCCCTCTATATAGTTTCGGCACCAGGATTTTGTGATGGGGTGGGGGTGATCCTGCAATTGACTACCCTTTTGGAAAACCTAAAACTGGCAAATTGTACCAATATTTCATTGCAACCATCCATCTACCCAAACTGTTCAGTTTCAGTTTCAGCTCCAAAACTGGTCTAGTTTCAGTTTCAGCTTCAGCTCTCACTTCGACTAAGTTTCAGTTTCAGCTCCAAATCTGTTACGGTTTCAGTTTCAGTTTCAGCAACTGAAACTGAAACATGTACAAGCTGAAACTAGGTTTCAGTTTCAGTTTCAGCTGCTGAAACAACACTAGGTCTAGCTGTCCTTTCGTGGTTAACTTAAACTTTTCCCTAAGGTTCTCACTTCAGTTTTTTCATATTTTTGAGCTTGGTTTTTGATCATTTTTGCGCACTTTGTCTCGAGCGAGATGCTGATTAGTCGCTCAAAACGTTCAGAAAACGAAACGCAAAACTAAAATTTTAAACCTTTCTCAATTTCTATTTTTTAAATTCCAAACTAAGGACGTACAAATAGCAATCAAAAAGAAACTGAAAGCATTTTAACAAATTATATACAGTACCCTGCACGAGAAGGGTAACAGTTGGCGAAATCGTCAAGTTGGCGATACTTCTTGCGTGAATTGCGACATTCGTGAACATTGGCGAAAAGGGCGAACTGGTTTACGAAAATCGTCAACTTGACGACTTCGTCAACTGTTACCCTTCTCGTGCAGGGTACTGTAAAAAACCAAAATCTAAAAATTTTATCGGAAACCGCAAAGAACGATTGCCTGGTGATGGGACGTTGTGTGCGATGTTTTTGTTCTGTGCTGAGGCCACGGAAATTAATTATTTAGGATGGAGAGTACGAATTGCCCTGAGTTGGTTTTTCGATCCTAACTCTTGCTACAGTGGTCACAGAGCCATGCTTTTTATACCTGTCGACGCAGAATTGCACGCTCTTTCCAACGGTGGGTGTCCCAACGCGCCGCGACCTTCGCAGAAAAAGCTAGGCACCAGCAAACATGGAAGTCGTAGGTCAACATGTGCCAAAGAGACACGCGCGCGAATGGCCGCGCGTAATGGCTCCATCGCCGCTATAAAGGTGTTTAAAAGAAAGAGGAGGCTTTTCTGATTCAGGAGCTGTTGAAATTATTACAATCGGATGAAGGGTTAGTGAGATATATGCGATCGTTTAAGTTTTTCACCTCAATTACTATTAGGAAGTGTAAAACCAAAATCTAAAAATTTTATCGGAAACCGCAAAGAACGATTGCCTGGTGATGGGACGTTGTGTGCGATGTTTTTGTTCTGTGCTGAGGCCACGGAAATTAATTATTTAGGATGGAGAGTACAAATTGCCCTGAGTTGGTTTTTCGATCCCAACTCTTGCTACAGTGGTCACAGAGCCATGCTTTTTATACCTGTCGACGCAGAATTGCACGCTCTTTCCAACGGTGGGTGTCCCAACGCGCCGCGACCTTCGCAGAAAAAGCTAGGCACCAGCAAACATGGAAGTCGTAGGTCAACATGTGCCAAAGAGACACGCGCGCGAATGGCCGCGCGTAATGGCTCCATCGCCGCTAAAAAGGTGTTTAAAAGAAAGAGGAGGCTTTTCTGATTCAGGAGCTGTTGAAATTATTACAATCGGATGAAGGGTTAGTGAGATACGATTGTTTAAGTTTTTCACCTCAATTACTATTAGGAAGTGTTATGTTAAAAACCAAAATCTAAAAATTTTATCGGAAGCCGCAAAGAACGATTGCCTGGTGATGGGACGTTGTGTGCGATGTTTTTGTTCTGTGCTGAGGCCACGGAAATTAATTATTTAGGATGGAGAGTACAAATTGCCCTGAGTTGGTTTTTCGATCCCAACTCTTGCTACAGTGGTCACAGAGCCATGCTTTTTATACCTGTCGACGCAGAATTGCACGCTCTTTCCAACGGTGGGTGTCCCAACGCGCCGCGACCTTCGCAGAAAAAGCTTGGCGCCAGCAAACATGGAAGTCGTAGGTCAACATGTGCCAAAGAGACGCGCGCGAATGGCCGCGCGTAATGGCTCCATCGCCGCTAAAAAGGTGTTTAAAAGAAAGAGGAGGCTTTTCTGATTCAGGAGCTGTTGAAATTATTACAATCGGATGAAGGGTTAGTGAGGTACGATCGTTTAAGTTTTTCACCTCAATTACTATTAGGAAATGTTACAGTACCCTGCACGAGAAGGGTAACAGTTGGCGAAATCGTCAAGTTGGCGATACTTCTTACGTGAATTGCGACATTCGTGAACATTGGCGAAAAGGGCGAACTGGTTTACGAAAATCGTCAACTTGACGACTTCGTCAACTGTTACCCTTCTCGTGCAGGGTACTGTATGTACTTTTGTCTTTTCATACTGCAAAACCTTTAATAATTGCCAAAAAATTTCTTTATTCGAAAAATATATAGTCAATCGGGAAAAAAACGCCATTTTTTCAAACTTTTGGACGTGTAGAACTCATTTTTTGGAATTATGGGAAAATTCTTGTAGTTTGAAGAATGGCAACCCCTACGGATTATTTTCATGTATTAATGCCTTCTCTGGACTGTAGCAATAGAGAGTACTTTGTGATTTATTTGCTGGGGAAAAAAAGCCAAAATCGGGAAAAAAAAGCCAGCCATCGGGAAAAAAGAGCCACTTTGGTCGAAGCATATCCTGAAGGCGTAGACTAATTCTGAGTGTTCCAACGTGTTCAGTGTTGCTTATTTACCCTAGATTTGTTGTTTTCCGAGGCAAATTGCCTTCGCAAAGCATTAAATAGAACTTTTTAGTTTGCAGCATAAACTGGCTAGGTTTCATCAAATATAACGTAAACATACAAAATTTTTAAAAACTTGCTAAAACGAAGGCTAACCACAAAATAGTGTTTTCCAATGAATTCGTAATGCTCTTTTTGGCCAATCGTGCCAGTTTCAGGATGAAATGTGGAGTGTAGCGGTCAAAACGACTGACGTGACATATTAGTCCAAAAGTTGCTCATTTCAGGGACTTTCCAGCTAAAAACGGTATTGCTCTGTAAAACTTGAATTGCTGATTATTTTCAAAATAGATATCATGCCAGAAATCCAGAAAAACTGCTCACTGTGGGTCTCGCAAGCGACTGGCTTTTTTTTCCCGATGGGTCAAAATCATCGGGAAAATAAAGCCACACCTGCCCAGAGACAACGTGACATCCTGAACTGTTTGCAGTTGTATCAGGACAAAGCCAGACATGTTCTCTCTTGATTGCAATAGAAATTATTCAGATAGCGCTATTGACACTAAAGTTATGAATTTTTGAAACATTACCATTTTCCCGCCTTTTCAGGAACAAAATTTTCCAAAAAATGTCGACCCTGCTGTTGACTATAGAGGAGAGCTAGAAAGCTAAAAATCGGCGTGTGGGCTTATATTGAGGTCGCTATTCTACACGCCAAATATTACTGCAATAGCTTCATCCGTTAGGCCACAGCGGTCGTGGCTTTTTTTCCCGAAATTTTGACGTGGCTCTTTTTTCCCGATTGACTATAAATTAAAAAATTATTCGTTTTGCAGTATGGAAAGACATAATTAAAGCCCGGTTCATACTTCGTGTGCTTTGTGCTTTGTCCTTTTGTGCTTTTGTGCTTTGTGCTTTGTGCTTTCCGGTTCATACTTTTTGGAAAAGCACAGTGCTTTGTGCTTTGTGCTTTTCTAATTCATACTTATTCATACATTCTAATTCAAAATGTATTTGTGCTTTTGTGCTTTCGGGTGTGCATTCGAATGTTGAGCAGAGTTCAACATTTTGAGTTGTGCTTTTGTGCTTAGCCAATCAAATTCCAGTATTTTTGGCGTTATCCAATAGAAAAGAGAAGGCGGCGAATCAGAAGAGATAGAATGCGGTATTAACGAAGTCACAGAAATAAATGATGGAAAAATAGGAAAATCATAAACAATTAAAATGTTGGCATTTAATTTTAATTTGATTTCAATATGCTATCCTAACTGTGGTAATTTTTATAACCACTTTGGCTCTATTGGCTAACAAATACTTTCTAAATTATTTTATGTTGTTGCTTTGGCAAATATGTGGTTTAGAAGTTTATCACTGACAGCCTTATATTTTTGCGTATGAAATTTTTGAAGCCTGCTTTTCTATTTAATTTGGGTAGAATTTTCAGCATACTTCTTGTGTTTTCATGTGTCAGGTGACTAAATCTCCACTTGTGCTTTGCTGTCACCACGGGAAGTATGAACGCGTCCTCGTGAGCACAAAGGACAAAGCACAAAGCACTTATAGAAAAGGACAAAAGCACAAAAAGTATGAACCGGGCTTAATTTGTTAAAAAGCTTTTAGTTTGTTGATGCTTGTTATTTGTATGTACGTCCTTAGTTTGAGAAATTTAGATTTGGGAAATTGAAAAAAATTGAAATTGGGAAAATGTGAAAATTTGAGTTTTGCGTTTCGTTTTCTGAACGTTTTGAGCGACTAATCAGCATCTCAGCATATCAGCAAAGTGCGCAAAATTTATCAAAAGCTAAGCTGAAAAATATGAAAAAACTGAAGTGAGAACCTTAGGAAAAAGTTTAAGTTTAAGTTAACCACGAAAGGACAGCTAGACCCCTTAATATTCGGTGCATTAGACAATCAGGGTCAGCGTCAGAGTAAGACCTTTCTTGTCGGTCAAGCGTTGTACTACTTTTCCAATGAGGTCTTGGCATTGTAGTACTATGCCAGAAATACTTGGAAAAGTAGTACAACGCTGCCGTAAAACGAGCGTTGTACTAGTTGTCCAACGTACTACAATGCCAAATTTTCCTGGCATTGTACTACAATGCCAATTGGACTACTTTGCTACAACATATATACGTATATACTGACTTATTTCTATGCAGTTTTTAATTAGTCATTATTTAAAGCATACGTATATATCGAGCGAGTTTTTCTGCTGTTGGTGCCCCATGACTTTTGGAGAGGGTCTGCAACCTGACGGCCTTTTCTTTGTGGAATACGCAAAGGTTTAGGCAATCTATTTTGCAGAAATGGCCCAAAGTCGATGTGGAGTGGTGTGGGCTTCATGCGTGATCTGCGGGCGCTCTGGCCCTAGTATCTATGGATGCGGTAATTTATTGGAGGCTACACTCCTGGCTCAACAGCTGAGAATTTAAGAATGAGTTCCACAAGGACGGGCACCTATGTAAGTACTGTGGCAATAGTGGGACATCCAGAGGCAAATCTTTACATATAATTGTTTTTCTTTATGAACCTTGGGTTGTAAATTACTATCTGTTTTAGGAGTTAATCCAATGGGCTTATTCTGGTCTGTGAAGCCGTTGCCCGGTCAGAGACCTGGTTTACGCATGATGCCACGAGATGTGCTGAAGCCACTTGTCTACCATTTGGGGCTGGAACTAGGTCACTCCACAGGTGAAGAGTGGCCTACTGAACAAACACTGCGTCTTGGTGAGACTGTCCAGTGTCAGCGTCTCTTGTGCGCTCCCTATGTTCGTCGGATAGAAGTGAACCATGGTCGACTTCGTGGAACCTTGTTCTTGCCACAAAGTACGTAGGTGCGTACAACAATATATAATTGTGTGCTATATATTTCATTTATGAGATTTGTCCTTGTTTTTTAGTTGTGTAGCACTAACACTGTCGACTACGATGCACGGGTATAAGTTTTTCTTCTATTACGTATATACATACGTATTTGATTCGGTAAGTACAGTGCTTGACCAAAGTAGACCTCCCAAAATTGGCCAAAATGCTAAAGATTTTCGAAAGTTTGCAAGTATGTACAAGTGAAAAAACCAGTGCGATATGCTATGCGGGGAAAAACCCAACGCCAGTGTGAGTCACCTGTATGAGCTAGATCGGATTTTAATAGCCTATCTTAAAGAGCGTCCAAAACTACCCTAGAGGGTGTATTATTGTGACTCCCGCTGCCTCTCAGCAAATTTTTTGGGACTGAAAATTTTGATCCCAATATGGGGGGTCAGACAGGGTCAACTTTGGGGGGGTCACCCACTGGAAATACCTATATAGCCCAAAATGAATTACAGTTTCACAGAGGGTATGTCTCGAACTTCGCTGTGGTGTGTGCAATTTGGCGCTAGTGCCTGTGGTGCGACCTGGGCGTGACCTAGACTCGGCGGGAAAAAACCCATGTGCGGGAAAAAATACCCAAATTTCAAAATGAAATTTTTTTCTAACCATTAGCAGCAGAGGAAAAGTTCATGCATTTCTTAGCTCAATAGAGACTCCTGGTCAACTTGGCATATATAGATTTTACCTGGGTTCAACCTTTATGCGTGTTTCAGGTGGCCAAAATCGGACATGGTACCATTTCGACCCAAATGTTTAAATTTCAATTTTTCTAAAATATTTAGGGTTTGGCTTTGAATGCAATAAAAACACGTTTTCTATGTGATAGGATGCTTAAACTGCAGAAATTAAGCAAATTTCCAAAATTTCCTAAAATTTGCCTATGTGCCTATTTTGTATATACGTATATACGTGTTAAACATATAAAATTTTCAAAAGTCAATTTTACATAAATTTTTGCAAAAATATTGATATTTTTTGATACAGATGTACTAAAAATGACGCGCACTTTCGAATGGTGCAGTCAAAACTGTTCTGACATGCTTCCAGCAAAAAATTCGGCTGGGTTTTTTCCCGCCCATGGGTTTTTCCCCGCATTGGGTGTTTTCCCATCGGTTTGGTCGAAAATTTCTCACCAACCGTAAGTGAGAGAGAGAAAGAGAGAGATTCTATGGCTCATTTTGAAGCTTTTTGCAAGGCCTCATGGTTGTTATGGTTAGATTTTCGATTTGTCGCTTAATAAAAAGTTACAGCCAAATTTCGATAATTTGGGTTTTTATTTTCCGCCGCGCTATATATATATATATATATATATATATATATATATATATATATATATATATATATCTACATAACCAACTATCAAACTTCGGCTACTATAAATTGCAATGCGGGCAATGTAATTAGACTGCTCTATCACATGGCAGTAGTGGTTTCCCCTATGTACACCCTGTATTAAATTTGACCATGACTTTCCCCACATTGGGCCCACTAGAGCGAAGAAAAACATGGTGACCAAAATTTTCAAATTTTGTGTATGCTTCAGGAAGGCGTAACTAAAGCTTCTATAGGAAAGGGAATGCTTTCAAAACAATTAAAAACCTTAAACATGCCAACTTTGAGCGTTTTTGAAGCTTCTATCTCGAAAATTTAATTTGCAGCATTTGCAAGATAGGTTTCTTAAGTTTCAGTGGTAAAAATGAAAATTTTCAAAACAACTTAAAAGACTGATGGGATATTGCAATTTTTAACACAACCAACTCATTTCTAGCGATGTTCTGCATATTATCAGGTAGTGCGCGTCAGCGCACTAC
>JASAND010009025.1:0-43004 GCA_030248195.1 Trissonchulus latispiculum | reverse complement strand
AAGTTTGGAGAGGCCAAGTAAAGCCTACTATGGACCTCCGGGAAGCGGTTACCGACATGACCCCTCAGACGGTCAAGTGGAACCAGCCCAGCAACTTGGGTTACTCGGGCAGCAAAACTGATAGCGGGAATCGATTCTCCGTCCCAAAAAAACTCTTTGTATGCAAAATTTGAGCCACCCATGTAACAAAATAAGCGAAAAAATTAAGTTCAAAGTTCGACCCAAAATTCACCAACTTTGGCCGGCCAGTACCGAAAAATTACGCACGAAGACGGAAAATCATATAGCATTTGAACGACCCCGATATGTGTACTGTTTAACCATATAGTCAGTATTGCCCCATATATAGCCCAATCTGACTTATTAAGGCGCCTTTGAAGCATACTTTTTGGCCATTTTAGCGTTTTGGCCGACTTTGGCCCCCAGCCAAAAATTTTTTCCGGCCCTGGGAGGCATAAAAACTAGCTTATTTTCTTATTTTTGATTTGTACTACAAGAATATATATGGGTTTCATAGGCAAAAATTTTTCTATCTGTAGTTATTCAAGCTACAAAACCCCCTTATGAGACATCAAAAGCGAGAAACCGGAAAAAAAAAAAAAAACATCACTCTCGTAAGCGATTTTTGGCATAACTTTTTAACGGAAAGTGGTACGGGGATGAAACTTCGCACACATACTAAACTCGACACGTACAATTTTTTGCGCACATAATCTGCGCAGGATCTGCGCAGGAATCTGCGCAGCTTCTGCGCAGCCTTGTTTTACACGGTCATTCGACCATTTTCACTCATATTATAGGGGTCGCTACCGCGGCCGCATGATATATTTTTAACGATTTTTAGCTTTATTTAGCGAATTCTATCAATTTTTCGTTAATTTTTGAAATTTTTTTGGAAAAATTTCGAATTTTTAGCTAAAATTTTCAAAAAATTTTTAAAAATTTAGGTAGGGCTTTGAAAATTTTTTAGGGGGGAGGGGGTCTGAAAAAATCGATTTGGGGGGAGGCATAGGTGTAAGTTGGGGGGGGGGGGGGGGGGGGGTACCCCCCCCCCACGCCTTTTTTAAACCCTCCCCCAAAAATTTTTGGGGGGGGAAGTCCCCCCCCCCCCCCAACTGGGGGGGGGGTAGTCGCGCCGAAGGCGCGAAAAATGGCCTAAAATTGGGTATTTTTAGGGTAAATTTTGAAAAATTTTCAAAAATGTCCAAATTTTTGGCTTAAACTGTTTATTATTATGAGAAATACACGTTTTTAACTGTATTATGGATCTTATGACTCAATATTGTCCTTATTTTGGACTTGGAAACATGTTGGCAATCAAGTTTTTGAGTTTAAAACCACTGTCTAATGTTAAAATTACTTTATGGTTAGATGTTTTTTATCATTAGAAACGGCTGAAAATGCGATTTTTGGCATAAAAAATGAAAAATTTTTTGGGGGAGGGCTGGAGGGGGGGGGTTGGGGGGGGTCGCCTGAGGGGGGCCCCCTAGAAAATGTTGGGGGGGGAGCCTCCCCCACCCCAAATCTCCGTTACACCTATGGGGGGAGGGGTAGAAAAAATTTTTTGGGGGGGGGGTCGGCGACCCCTCCATTTGGGGGGAGGGGTCCCCCCCCCTAACACACCTATGCCCATAGTTTCCCTGGAAATTTTGGTTGGGGGGGGGCAAACTTCGGAAATTTGGTGGTCGATCCCCGAAATATGATGGGGAGTACCCCCCGAACCCCCCACCCCAAAATTCGAACCTCAGAAAATTCAAAAAATGGCCTAAAAACAAAATTTTCTGTATTTTAACGCTTTTTTTGTCATAACAAGGCTTGTTTTATCGTTTTAGGCGATCTTACACCGTTTTAAACCGATTTTAAGCCAAAACTTTGAGAAACATTTTTCAAAAACTGACCATTTTTAGCAAAATTTAGCTAACTTTTTGGCCCCAAAAAGTGCTGGGGGGGTTCGGGGGGGGTAACCAAAAGTGGGGGGAGGGATAGTCAAAAAATCTGGGAGGGGGTAAAGTTGGTCGAAAATTTTGGGGGGGGGGTTCCCCCCCCCCCCCCCCCCCCCCCCGTCCTAGGGAAACTATGCCTATGCCCCCCAAGCCGAGCTCAAACCCCCCCCCCCTTAAATTGGGGCCCCACCCTGTAAGAAATGCAAAATTTTTGAAAAATGTTTTTGCAATTTCTGAAAATTTTTGAAAAAAATTCGAAAAAATGGGATAAATCACATATATATAAAGAGCTAAAGATGGCTATTTATAGCAATTAAAAGGTAATATACGCAATTATAAACCACAATCTGGGCTAATTTAGGCATATTTTAGCACAAATTTGTCAATTTTCAAGCCCTATTTACGAAAACTATTGACAGAAGCTTTTGAGTATGTTTAATGTACTGTACATCGAAAAAGGAGCATTTTTAGCAAAAAAACTTTGGTACAGTTTAGGGGGGTCCCCCTCCCCCAAATTTCGGATTTTGGTGGGGTCCCCCGAGCCAAATTTGGACCTTCTACTCCACCCCCTACCCAAACAAACAGGTGGTGTGGTACACCTATGGCCCTTTAGCCTATGGCTCTTTATATGTGATTTATAACCATTTTTTCGAATTTTTTTCAGAAATTGCAAAAAATGTTTCCTGGTTTGAACCCAATTTTAGGGTGTGGGGGGAGGGGGGTAGTGGAGGTCGGGTAGGGGGGGAGGGGGGTCTGGCGTCTCCGTGGGGGGGGGTCGCACAGGGGGCAAACTGTAGCCTGGTTTTTGAGTAGATTTATGTCGAAAATAGTAGATTTTATGTCAAAAAGGTCCATTTTAGCTGACAAAAATTTGGGTAGTTTTTTTTGAAAATTTCCGATTTCTTAGACCCCCCCCCAAGCATAGGTGAACCAGGCTACAGTTTACCCCCTGTGAGACCCAGACCCCCCCTCCCCCCCTCCCCGGCCTCAACTACTCCCCCCCCAAGCCGAGCTCAAACCCCCCTCCCGCTCCCCCCTAAAACTGGGTCCAAACCAAGTAAAAAATGCAAAATTTTTGAAAAAATTTTTTGCAATTTCTGATAATTTTTGAAAAAAATTCGGAAAAATGGATTTAAATCAGCTATAAACAGCTAAGGATGGTTATTTATAGCAATTAAAAGGTAATATACGCAATTATAATTCACAATCTGGCCTAATTTAGGCATATTTCAGCACAAATTTGTCAATTTTCAAGCCCTCTTTTCGCATACGAAAACTATTGACAGAAGCTTTTGAGTACGTTTAATGTACTGTACATCCAAAAAGGAGCATTTTTAGCTAAAAAACTTGGGTACAGTTTAGGGGGGGTCCCCCTCCCCCAAATTTAGGATTTTGGTGGGGTCCCCCGAGCCAAATTTGGACCTTCTACCCCCCCCCCCCAACCCAAACAGGTGGTACACCTATGCCCCCAAGCCAGATTTGGACTTTTTACTCCCCCCCCCAACCCAAACAGGTGGTACACCCATGGGTGTAAGGTGGGGGGGGGGTAGCCCCCCAAGCCTTTTTTCAATCCTCCCCCAAAACTTTTTTGGGGGGGGGGGGAAGTCCCTCCCCAAGTGGGGGAGGGGGTAGTCGCGCCGAAGGCGCGAAAAATAGCCAAAAATTGGGTATTTTTAGGGTAAATTTTGAAAAAATTTTCAAAAATGTCCAAATTTTTGGCTTAAAGCCTTAAACTGTTTATTTTTATGAGAAATACACGTTTTTAACGGTATTATGGATCTTATGACTCAATACTGACCTTATTTTGGACTTGGAAACTTGTTCGCAATCAAGTTTTTGAGTTTAAAACCACTGTTTAATGTTAAAATTACTTTATGGTTAGATGTTTTTAGAAACGGCTGAAAATGCGATTTTTGGCATATATACAAAATGAAAAATTTTGGGGGGAGGGTTGGGGGGTCCCCAGAGGGGCCCCCAGAAAAGGTTGGGGGGAGGAGGGAACCTCCCCCACCCCAAATATCCGTTACACCTATGTCCTCATCACATTTCTTGGGTCGACCACGACCACCAAATTTCCAGAGCTTACCCCTCCCCCAACCAAAATTTCCGGTGAAATTATGCAGAGAAAGATAGTAGCATTAGGATATTAATATATACTTTCTTATATAGTTTAGTTTGGGGCACTTTTTGGGCCCTTCCAATCCATTCGACCGCCCCCCTCCACTCGGCCCAACCCCCACTGTTTAGGCCATATATAGATGTGTTACTGGGCTTATTCTAGGGATTTTTCTTGGGGGGGCCCTTGGGCCCTGTTCCCAAAAGTCCGAGGGCAAGGAATTTTTGGGGAGGGGCGAAAATTTTTCGAAAAATATGCTAAAAATAGCGCTATTTTTCTGGCATTTTCTGGCTTTAAAAAGTTGATTTTTATAGCAAAAATAAGCAGATTTAGTGTTGAAAAGCGCAAAAATTGAGTAAAAATCTCTAAAAATTTTTGAAAATTTGGCCTTCTCAGCGATTTTTTCAGGTCAAAATTTGGTACCAAAAGGGGCGTCCACTTTTTTTTGTGGGGGGGGGGGGGGGAAGGGTGACCCCCCCCCCAAAATGACAATTTTTGGCGACCCCCCCCAGATTTTTAGATCTTTGCTACCCTCCCCCCCCAGATTTTGGCCCCCCAGGCCAAAAAGTGACCAAAAATGGCATAACATCTAAAATTTAGGGGGGTCCCCCACCCCGCAAAGATCAAGTCATTTGGTTCACTCTTGCTCATTTTTTGACATTTTGAAAATGACACCTAATTTTTGGTCCAACCTTCCTAATATTTGCCAAAAGTTTGGACCGATTTAACTTTTGACTGGGTTGGGCTAGAAAAGTTTTGCAAATATCTGCAATCATGGCAAGTCTTCCTCTTTGTAAACAGCAAAAATTAGACCGATCCGAAGCACCGTTAGTCTGGCACATTGCCAAACGTGGCGGGGAAAAACCCACCCAAATTTTTTTGAAATATTTTTTTCAACTTGACAGGGAAACAATTCGGGACTATAGTACGATATTATCGAGGACGCTGCGTCATCCTATGCTGTCAGATTTGGACAATTTTGAATATACTTGGGTAGCTAGAGGCAAAAAACCCTAAAAGTGCAATTTCGCTGCTGTATGTCTAATTGTGACTTTTAATAGCCAATTGTACGTAAAAACCATTCTCTACACGTTAGAATAGTAAGTTTTATAAAATTACAACGTTTTTAGCATTTTTCAAAAATTGTCAAATGTTTATGTGTTAAACTTTATGAAACCTGTCCATTTGATGCTGCATTTTCAATGGCACATAAGATATCAAAAAAGCTACCTAGGTCGGGTTTTTTGATTCATACTAACTAAAAAAGAGTTGAATTTTGCACAGGAAGTGTCAGAATCGCGCTACGACAAGTTTTAGGACCTGTGAGGGATGGGTTTATTTTCCCCCATTGGGTTTGTTTTTCTTGTACTTGTACTTGTTCACCATCATCTTCGCCACGAAGACATCGGTGGCCTTCGGTTAGCGATGGCATCAGAAGTGATCTCCTTCCACTGAATTCGGTCCGCCGCGAGTGTTTTAACTGTGTCCTAACAGTTAAAGTTGCCAAGGGTGTATAGTGCATTTGAGCTCTTCAGGTCGTCGTAGACATTTTCCTCCCATGTTTGTAGCGGTCGGCCCCGTCTTTTCCGCCAGGTCGATGGAGGGAGAGAGAGAAAGGAAAATTTATGGAGGCGCCTGTGATCCATTCGAGCAACGTGACCGAGCCACTGCAGTCTTTTCTTCCGCAGATGTGATTCCATGGTGCTGGTGTGCCCGGCCCGCTGTCTCAGTTCGGCATTGCTAATCCGGTCTGCCCGTCTGAGTCCGAGTATTCGGCGCAGGCAGCTGTTCTGAAAAGTTTCGAGCTTGCCGATGTCTGCTCTCCGCAAAGGCGTTGTTTCGAGCCCATACAGCAGTACCGACATTACCATGCTGTTGAAAATGCGCATCTTCGTTCGTACAGAGATTTCACGACGGCGCCATAGATGTTTGTTAAGCTGGTTAAATACATTTAGCGCTTTCCTGATTCTACAGTCGATTTCAGCAGAGGGAGCTCCATCTACAGAAATCAGGCTTCCGAGGTTGAGGTAGGGAAAGGCTTCAACTTTGTCGATGGGGTGCTGGTCTACCATCAGATCACGAGTGTGAGCTGCCGAAGATATATACTTGCACTTCGCCGCGTTCAATATAAGTCCCATGGACTCACTATGCACGATGACGTTGTTGATAAGTCGCTGCATATCTTCCTGATTGGCCGCCATCACTGCAATGCCATCCGCATATTCCAAGTCCGCAATTAGATCCCTGTCGCTGATACTAACACCATCATCAGGCTGTATACTCTTGGACATCACTCTATCCACAGCTCGTAGAAACAGAAGAGGGGACAGCACGTCTCCCTGTCTAACGCCAGTTGTTACAGCGAAAGGCTCCCTTAGCTCGCCGTACACCCGAATTCTAGTTGATGACTCGTTATAGATGTTTTTGATCAGGTTTACGTACAGGATTGGGACGCCACAGACCGCCAGAAGCTTCCACAGTACCGGCCTGTCGACGCTGTCGAAGGCAGCGGAGAAGTCAAGGAAAGCGGCTATTGTGGACTGGTTGTGCCGGTGACGAAAACCGAAAACCACCAACCTAGTGTTCCAACTCTGCCAACTGACCCCGCCGAAGTGTAAGTGGTCACTGATGGCCCCCGGCAGAGTCTAGTATGAAGTCTGGTGGCTATAAACTGCCGTTTTAAAGGCTAAAATGTTGTTTTTTCGTGTTTGTGAGCGATTATAACTTATTTCCAGCCGTTTTGGCAGAGAAACTTAGGACTTCGTATGTTGGTGGTATATGACCCACGGTCACGTGACCCCTGCCGGACCCTTCCGGACCCTCCAGGTACCAACTGGGAAGTCATAAGTGCCTACAAACGTGTCCTAGGGGGTTTTCTAGTGCGCAGAATTCAAATCTGGCATTAGTTTTTGGGTAACTGTAGTCTAATACTGACTTCTGGAATCACGTTTACCGTCGGACGGTTCAGGCCAGGCTGGTTATCAGGTTGGACTCCCAGAAGTGTCAGACAACCTCAAAAACAACGGCTATAAGGGTTTTCGAGGTCGCTGAGCTCGAATTTGGCGTTAGTTTTGCTCTAGCTGCTGTTCTGAGGTCAGTAAACAAAATATGAAAGTGATTTTTATTTGTTAAAATTT
This sequence comes from Trissonchulus latispiculum, assembly GCA_030248195.1. Lineage (NCBI taxonomy): Eukaryota > Metazoa > Nematoda > Enoplea > Enoplida > Ironidae > Trissonchulus > Trissonchulus latispiculum. The sequence goes on along the minus strand of JASAND010009025.1, from coordinate 35,808 downwards.
TAACAAAAAATCACCCACCCCAGAACGGCTCAGAGGTCCGACCGGGAACTTCTATATAAGTCAGGACATGTGATATGTACAGTATGGGTTGTCTAGGGTTTTCCCTTTGTAAATAGCAGCCGAAATTCGAACTTCGGTCATGAACGTTTTTGAGGCCACTTTTGGGTACCTTCACTTAAAGGTCTGCCATGAACGCATGGAGAGGGCCTAGGGGCTCAAACTCACAGGCTGTAATGTCGAGATGTGTGGCTATCACCACGCAAAAAATTGGGTCTCTGCGACTTTCCTGTGAGTCAGGGTGGGGTGATTTTTTTGTTAAAATTTCGGGTGATTTTTTTTGTTAACCTTGCTTATAGGTCTGAAAAACGAAAATTTTCAAAGTTCATTTTTTCCGGACAAGTTTGGTATCATTCGAAAGCTCTTGGCCTGGGGATTTCAAAAATGTAAATCTGAACGCTTTTTTCCTTTCGGTTAATGGGTTCTATACAGTAGCGTAGATACAAAAAAATTTTCAGGGGGGGGGCGGTTTGGACCGAAGTCTGGGGGGGGGGGGTAAAATTTTTAATTTTTTTGCTCAACAATTGTATGAACACTACGTACAAAATTTTATAAGAATCATAGCTTAAATCTATTGTGGCCGAAAGCGGCATGCTAAAACCCAAAAAGGGGGGTCTGGGGGGCGGAGCCCCCCAGAAGTTGAGAAAATTTTTCAATTTTGCCATTAAAACGCTATTGAAACATTGAATTCTTTACATTGTACATTATCAATTCCCAAAATAAATTTTGTAGTTTAATTTGCTATATATTTTCCACTTCTACAGTCTCGTTCGAAAAACTCAGATTGGATGCTCCCATTATGAACAGAGTATTCCAAGCAGCACATATCCAGTAACCACCATTTAAGGTGGTGATTCCTTTTGGAGACATCAAGTTTGAACCACAATTATTCATTCATTATTTGGAGTTAAGAAGTCATCTTTATATCAAAATGTAGCTTAACATTTTCTCGTTTTAATGAGTATATACAATGAATCTAAGTTTGGCTTTCCAAAATGTTTTTCCTGTATTTTAGAAGAAGTATAATATTTCAGATTTTTTGCAGGCTGAAGTAAATTTTTTCGCAGGACATCGGTTAGAGCATTCGATACCTCTATCAAATAGCTGGGGACCCTTTTTTAGTTATTGTGATATCGCTCTTCGTTATGGAGAAATAAACTAAAATGTCTGCGCAACCTGGATTTTGCCTACTTTTCACTACTTTGTCAAGTCACTACTTCAGTTAGAAAGCAGCTATCGGAGCAACTAAAAAAGGGTCCCGGCGTATTTTTGTGTAGAACACATCTGCTAAGTGGCAACTCTCTAGCTTGCATACTAAATTCTGCACAATCGCTGGAAAAAATTTGGTCGTGTTTTTGCAAAAACTACATTTTTGTGATAGCAGCCTAAGGGATAGCAATTGTACGATGGTCATGCCTCCGATAATTGGCCTCTGTGAGACCTTTAAATCGACACCCTTAGTTAAATTTTACGGCTTTCGTAGCTCAAGAAGTAGTGGATTATTTGATTTCTGCAGAAAGGACAAGTCTTTGACGCCAAAATAAGAAAATTGGCTATATCTCACGATAGGGAAAAGCTAGAAAGTTGCTTCCAAAAGCAAAATTGTAGAGTTTAACGAGTTCTTTCGAATGGATATAGTCATAGCCATGCAGCTGCTGCCAAACGTTCAGAAATTGGCAAAAACCGCCCTGAACGCAAATGTTGAATTTTTGAAGCGCGATTGCGCAGAGGGTGTTAGAACGCTAAAACAACTTATTTTGGAAAGTTTCGTTGAATTTCATCCTGGTTTACGCCGTCAATCAACAATATGTGCCCAAAAGGAATCACCACCTTAAGGAAATCATGTTTGTAATAATTCAGTTAATAAAACTACAAAGCTGGCAAAGCAAAGTAAAGTAAAGACTAGTAGTTTAAGTAAAGTAAAGTACGTAAAGACTATATAAAGTAAAACTAGTAAAGGTTTAATTATACCTATGTAGTATATATATATATAATATGCTAACAATTAAGTCGCGCCGAAGGCGCGAAAATTTTTGAATGAAGTACAAATGCACTAATTTTTGGGGCATTTTAGTACAATTTCTATGTTTATGATAAATTTAAAAGCCCGCGCTTCGCTTCCCTTTTTACCCGTTTTTAGTCCTTTTTATTCCTCCCCCCAACCTTTGGTCTTCCCATTTTTTTGGCCTAGAGAAAATCCAGCCAACTGTAGTGTAATTCTCGAGTTCAACGGAAATGAACGCATAATTTGGATCATATGCAGAATTTCCCCTCCTAAGTTCTCATATGAAGAATTTCCCCACTAGCAGTGAAAACACATTTCAAGCAGAATGTTTACTGATTTCGGTGGTATTAGTTAGTACTGCTGGGTCATGAAATCAATGCCAATGTTTCTCGCCAGTTTACTTTTGGAGTATAAATTTAAAAAAATTCAAAAATAAATAAATATTGGTAAAGCAGTTAAAGTTGATGAACTTAGGCAAAAGCTCATGATTAGTTCGATGATATACCTGATCAGCTTCAACAGCTCAAGCTTTGCCAACACCTTTCCTTTTTTACGCAAAATCCTTTTATTAGTTTGTTTTATACATAGGTATAATCAAATTCACAAAATAAAACAGCGGCAATTTTAACTCAGTTCAGCAAGACAAGCCAGTTTAATGTCTAAGTTCTCATAGGAAGAATTTCCCCCCTTAGTGTTAGGAGGGGAAATTGTGCATATGATCCACGTATTTTACGTACTTTTTTGGCCCGAAATTTATCTGCACACTTACTTAAATTTGTTCCTATATCTGCATTATTCCAGCCTAGTCTCCCATTTAGCAATGGACAGTTAGTGCATTTTTGTTACTATAACATTTTTTGTTTTGGCAATTTCACTAGATTGTTCACTTCTACATGGCTGATTCGGCAGGCGGTTCCAGCTCTACCTCGTCAATAATTGGACGACGATGTAGTGGAGGTGCAGCAGCTGCTTCTGCTGGGATCGATCGACCGAGTACTTCCACTGCAGCCAATCGTCGCTTAATATCTGGGCCCTCCTCTCAATATGTTAAACTGAATGTGGGCGGCTCCCTTTTCCATACAACAATTGCCACTTTAACCAAGCAAGATTCCATGCTGAGAGCTATGTTTAGCGGAAGATTGGAAGTTCTGACGGACAACGAAGGTGTGATTTTTTGAAGTATATATATGCATAAGCGTAGATAAGGGGGGGAGCGCCCGGGCGGGCGCCCCCCCCCGAAGCACCTTTGCCCCCCTGGAAATTTTGCCAGTGGAAAAATTTTTAAGCTCGCGCGCAGCGCGAGCTTAACATATTGCACCAGTTTTTGCTGGAAAAGTAGTCTGAAATATAGGTTTCAACCATTAATTTTTCAAAAAATTCGCTCGCTCTGAGCCAAATAAAAGGCGATTTTGTGCGAAAGTTAGGTACTGGAAAAATAGGTTTAAAACGTAATATTTCTAAAAATTTTCAGCTGGACGCAGCGCTCCCATATACAACTCCTGCTTGTCTGCGTTCTTACTCATATTGGTGAACTTCCGTCATAGAGCCATCCACCCAAACTTGTTGTGGTATATATATATATGTACATTTTTGTCTTTATTTTATCAATTTTAAGGATAGACACAGGCCATCACACACATATATATTATCCTCATTTGTGCGGAGCATTTTTGTTACTTGTAAATATATATATATATATTATATATATATATATATATATATATATATATCATGAGGGTGCGCGGAGCGCCCCTCATAATATGAGCTATGTATAAAGGCACTTTGCGGATTAGGAAAACTATTAATTAGCCATAACTAATTAACGGTAGGGAGTTGAGAGCTAAAGTTTACATTTTTGAAATCTCCAGGCCAAGAGCTTTCGAATGATACCAAACTTGCCCGGAAAAAATGAACTTTGAAAAAATCGACTTTTTGATACAAGTTTAAAAGTGGGGTTTTCATAGGGGTCGCGGCAGCGACCCCTATAATATGTGTCAAAAGTCCCTGGAGACACCGTAAAATAAGCTGCGCAGAGGCTGCGCAAAATCCTGCGCAGATCCTGCGCAGATTTCATGCGCAAATTGTAGAGCACATCGAGTTTAGTATGTGTGCGAAGTTTCAGCCCCGTATCACTTTCCGTTAAAAAGTTGTGCCCCGGACCGGTTATGGCGGCGATGTTTTTTTTTCCGGTTTCTCCTATTTAATGGTCGTATTGTCCTGACTTTCCGCCTCTTTCACGTAATCTGCAGCGGAGGCCGGACCTAAAGGGGTATAGGGTCTGGTAGTACCCCATGCGCCATTTAAGAATCGCTACTTTTTTTGCGCCGCAGGTGCGCCACAGCGCCGCAGCGGCGCCGCAAAGTCGGCTCAGAGCGAAAAGTGACCATTTTTGTGGTCGCTGCGCAGCTCGAACGTTAAGAGCTGGAGCCGATTTCTTTTTATATTCAGAAACTACATATATTGAACTAACTAAATAGCTAAGTCTCGTTTCTCTATCACTTCCCATGCGACCACAGTGGCCGGTCAAAAATGGTGAAAATTCGAAAAATGAAAAATCGAAATTTCTCGCTGTGTATTCAACTTAGAAAGCTCAATTCTTTCATACAAAGGTTTTCTGGCACGGCGAATTGATTCCCGTAAGCAGTTTTGCCGTCGGACCCACCCATATTGCTGGGCTGGTTCCACTTTGCTGTCGGGAGGGTCAAGTCGATACCGACTTCCAAGAACACCATATAGGACTGTGCATAGCCTCTCAAAACTTTGTCCATAGGGGTTTCCTGGTGCGCCCAGCTCATTTCCGGAGTCCGTTTTGCCGTCCGACCCACCCATTTTGCTGGGCTGGTTCCACTTTGCTGTCGGGAGGGTCAAGTCGGTACCGACTTACAAGAACACCATATAGGACTGTGCATGACCTCTCAAAACTTTGTCCATAAAGGTTTTCTGGTGCGCCCAGCTCATTCCCGGAGTCCGTTTTGCCGTCCGACCCACCCATTTTGCTGGACTGGCTCCACTTTGCCGTTTGAAGGGTAAATCGGGTAGGGGGTCAAGTGGTCAAAAATAAAATTTTTCAGAAGTGGTCAAATTTGGTACCAAATGAAAGCCCTAAGTGAGCTGAACAACTTTTGTCATAGAAGTGCGTACCTAAAGTGGCTGTAGAGTGCTGTGGTAGGGTGGGGGTGGGGACTTAGGCGATTTTGGGTCAAAAATTAAAATTTTCAAAAGTGGTCAAATTTGGTACCAAATGAAAGCCCGCATCGAACTGAACAACTTTTGTCATAGAAGCGCGTACCTAAAGTGGCTGTAGAGGGCTGTGGTGGGGTGGGGTGGGGACTTTGGCGATTTTGGGTCAAAAATTAAAATTTTCAAAAGTGGTCAAATTTCGAGTCAAATGAACGCCCGCATCGAACTGAACAACTTTCACCATAGAACCACCCACCCAAACTTGCTGTGTCGGATTTATATACTTGCTTTCTCAACCGGAATTTAAACGACAGACATAGGCCCAACACACATATTATCCCCTTTTGTGCGGAGCATTTTTGTTACTTGTTTTCTCTGTATCGACCACTTTTTAGGGCGATTTTTGCGCACACCAATTTTTCAAACGGCCCATAGGAAAAATTTTTCTATACTATTTTTTGATTATCTAGGTGTTGGTCCAGATCAAGTTTATGTTTGATTCCCGAATTTCGCTCTGGGTCGATTTATACAGATTTGTCAAAGATGGAAAAATCGACGTTTGGACTTAGAAATTTTTCGAGGTCCCAACACAGAAAATTGTCAAAAAGTCGTCTAAAATAGCGTTTTTTGGCCATTTGGTGGTGCGCATATATAGTAAACCGGGGTCGCTGAACACGAAGAGCATACTGCCGAAACCGCACGAAGTGACCACTGGTCAGCATGGCCCCGTGGCACCTCGCCCAGGGTCAAAGTTAGGGTCAAAGTTGGGAAAAGTCACTAAAACAGCGTTTTTCGGGGTTTTGGTTGGGGGCATATATATAGTAAATCGAATACGCTAGTTTCAATGAGCATATTTTCAGACCCGACGGAAGTGACCACTGGTCACTATGGCCTAGGTGGCCTATTGACCAGTGGTCAAACCCCCTAAAACAGCGTTTTTCGGGATTTTGGTTGGGGGCATATATAGTATATCGACTACGCTCGTTTCAATGAGCATATTTTCAGAACCGACGGAAGTGACCACTGGTCACTATGGCCTAGGTGGCTTATTGACCACTGGTCAAACCCCCTAAAACAGCATTTTTCGGTGTTTTGGTTGGGGGCATATATAGTAAATCGACTACGCTCGTTTCAGTGAGCATATTTTCAGAACCGACGGAAGTGACCACTGGTCACTATGGTCTAGGTGGCCTATTGACCAGTGGTCAAACCCCCTAAAACAGCGTTTTTCGGGGTTTTGGTTGGGGGCATATATAGTAAATCGACTACGCTAGTTTCAATGAGCATATTTTCAGACCCGACGGAAGTGACCACTGGTCACTATGGCCTAGGTGGCCTATTGACCAGTGGTCAAACCCCCTAAAAAGCGTTTTTCGGGGTTTTGGTTGGGGGCATATATAGTAAATCGTTTACGCTCGTTTCAATGAGCATATTTTCAGAACCGACGGAAGTGACCACTGGTCACTATGGCCTAGGTGGCCTATTGACCAGTGGTCAAACCCCCTAAAACAGCATTTTTCGGGGTTTTGGTTGGGGGCATATATAGTAAATCGACTACGCTAGTTTCAATGAACATATTTTCAGAACCGGCGGAAGTGACCACTGGTCACTATGGTCTAGGTGGCCTATTGACCAGTGGTCAAACCCCCTAAAACAGCGTTTTTCGGGGTTTTGGTTGGGGGCATATATAGTAAATCGACTACGCTAGTTTCAATGAGCATATTTTCAGACCCGACGGAAGTGACCACTGGTCACTATGGCCTAGGTGGCCTATTGACCAGTGGTCAAACCCCCTAAAACAGCGTTTTTCGGGGTTTTGGTTGGGGGCATATATAGTAAATCGTTTACGCTCGTTTCAATGAGCATATTTTCAGAACCGACGGAAGTGACCACTGGTCACTATGGCCTAGGTGGCCTATTGACCAGTGGTCAAACCCCCTAAAACAGCATTTTTCGGGGTTTTGGTTGGGGGCATATTTAGTAAATCGACTACGCTAGTTTCAATGAACATATTTTCAGAACCGGCGGAAGTGACCACTGGTCACTACAGGCTATTGACCAGTGGTCATTGTTTGGAATAGAGAATCTTCCGGGAGTGATAAATTGCAGACTACTTCTGCGTAAGAGCAGCGCTCCCAAAAATCGGAAGAAGGACAAGTAGGAAAAATGCTCCTTGCAGTCGCATGTAAAATGCAATATGAGCTATGATGGTCAACATTTAAATATGTCAAGGACAAGATTTAAAACGTTTAATATGAGCCAGCATTTAAATCGGTGAAGGACAAGATGTAACTGGCTAATATGAGCCGCCACGTTTCTCTTGGGCTCATATTGACGCGATGATACTAAGTTGAGTTAACTATTTTGCACATTTCAAATTCGCATATACGTACGTATACGTATATTAGGGGGAGCGCGTTAGCGCTCCCCCTAGAATAGGGAAAATTTGACGCAATGTGTATAATCTGGACATTGTTTGGCCTGGGGCCAGCGGAGGAGTGGACCGATCGGGCTCAAACTTGGTGTGTGAAGAGCCTGTGGGCAGGGGTACATGCTGTGAAAATTTCAGCCGGATCGGCCGGGTAGATCTTGAGATATGAAAATTGGCCCCCCGCGCAGGTCGCGTTTCTCCTCTTTTTTTTTTCCCCCAGGGGTGCAGGTCGGAAGACCCTTCAGAGCCGTACTATTTTGGGTTTTTTTTGTACAAAAAGTTCCTCAATTCCGGGGAAATTACTTTCCGCGGTTCCCGGACCCCCCCAGATGGCCCCACCCCCCCGGTGGGGACCCCCCAAGTGACCCCCGAAAAAAAACTAAGTTCGAAAATAATTGCACTTCGAAATAGATCGCAGCGAGCGAAGCTGGGCTCTCATATTGGGGTTGTGGCATGGCCCAAGGGTGAAGGGCTCCGGGAAGTGAGATGGTGCTGCTCGGTGGTTTGTGGCGCCCTGGCCAGGGGTCAAAAGTTAGTGTGTAGAAGGGGGGTCTGGGCCTACGGAGTAGGCAGCCCTATACATAAGAGCTGCTGGGCTGAGATTTCGTATTCGAATAGGAACCCCTATATGGTGAATCTAAATGGCCCATTAGTTTCGCTCTAGGACCTATCCATGTGGCTGGGTGGCACCCTGATGGTGGTGGGCCCTACCGTGTCGCAACTCCAACTTTAACCTCTTCTACAGAAATATCTACAGTGAGCAGGTCTCTCTTATTTGGGGTTTGGGGTGGGGTGCGGGAGGACTACAGCATAGGCTATAGTAGGTTTCGCCCGGACCCCTGTGGCGCCCTGGCCAGGGGTCCGGACCGGGGACCGGGTCCAAAATGGCCAAAAATCGATTTTTCCAAAAGTGACCAAGTTTGGTATCAAATGAAAGCCCTTGGTGAGGCGAACATTTTTTGTCATTGGAGGACCCCTCCAAAGTGACCCCAGCGGCCTGTGGCGCCCTGACCAGGGTCCGGACCGGTCCAAAATGCCCAAAAATCGATTTTTCCAAAAGTGGCTAAGTTTGGTATCAAATGAAAGCCCATGGTGAGGCGAACATTTTTTGACATTGGAGGACCCCTCCAAAGTGACCCCAGCGGCCTGTGGCGCCCTGACCAGGGTCCGGACCGGTCCAAAATGCCCAAAAATCGATTTTTCCAAAAGTGGCTAAGTTTGGTATCAAATGAAAGCCCATGGTGAGGCGAACATTTTTTGTCATTGGAGGACCCCTCCAAAGTGGCCCCAGCGGCCTGTGGCGCCCTGGCCAGGGTCCGGACCGGTCCAAAATGCCCAAAAATCGATTTTTCCAAAAGTGGCTAAGTTTGGTATCAAATGAAAGCCCATGGTGAGGCGAACATTTTTTGTCATTGGAGGACCCCTTCTTAGTGGATCCAGCGGCCTGTGGCGCCCTGACCAGGGTCCGGACCGGTCCAAAATGGCCAAAAATCGATTTTTCCAAAAGTGGCCAAGTTTGGTATCAGATGAAAGCCCTTGGTGAGGCGAACATTTTTTGTCATCGGAGGACCCCTCCAAAGTGGACCCAGTGGCCTGTGGCGCCCTGACCAGGGTCCGGACTGGTCAAAAATCGGTTTTTTAAAAAATTTCCAAGTTTGCTATCAAATGAAACCCTTGGTGAGGCGAACATTTTTTGTCATCGGAGGACCCCTCCAAAGTGGACCCAGCGGCCTGTGGCGCCGTGACCAGGGTCCGGACCGGTCCAAAATCGATTTTTTGAAAAGTTTTCAAGTTTGGTATCAAATGAAAGCCCTTGGTGAGGCGAACATTTTATCTCATTGGAGGACCCCTCCAAACTGGTCCCAGCGGCCTGTGACGCCCTGACCAGGGTCCGGACTGGTCCAAAATCAATTTTTTGAAAGGTTTTCAAGTTTGGTATCAAATGAAAGCCCTTGGTGAGGCGAACATTTTATCTCATTGGAGGGCCCCTCCAAACTGGTCCCAGCGGCCTGTGGCGCCCTGACCAGGGTCCGGACCGGTCCAAAATCAATTTTTTGAAAGGTTTTCAAGTTTGGTATCAAATGAAAGCCCTTGGTGAGGCGAACATTTTATCTCATTGGAGGACCCCTCCAAACTGGTCCCTAGCGACCTGTGACGGCCTGGCAAGGGGTCCTAATTGGTCAAAAATCAAAATTTCCAAAAGTTGTCAAATTTGGTTTTAAGTGAAAGCCCTAAATGAGCAGAGCAATGCATATCCAAGGTTACGGTGCTGGATGGCTTTTAAAATAGCCTTCCTGCCTAAGATAACGCACCGTGTAAAAAGTTATGAAAAGGCCATGAACAGTGGCCTTCCTACCTAAGATAACGCACCGTGTAAAAAGTTCTGAAAAGGCTATTAACAGGCATTTTTCCGCTTCAGCAAACACATTCAGTTGAACTAGAACGTTTTCATCCAGCCTGTTTGCGGTAGCTAGCTTTGCTTACATTGTGTATGTATGTATGCAACTTCTCTGACATGATTTTCTCTGCAGCGGAAAAATAAGCGAAACTAGGGGGGAAAATGCCCTCGACGGGCAACCAACTTGGTAGAATAGGGAAAGAATTGAATCTTAAATACACGGTACATGGTTACAACTGAGATTCTGCTGAAGCGGAAAAATGCCGTTTCTCAGCGACTAAAATGGCAGAAACCAGCTTTGTGCGCCGAATAGGGATCTACTTGGCGACTAAAATGAAAGAAACCAGCTTTGTGCGCCGAATAGGGAATCTACTCGGCGACTAAAATGAAAGAAACCAGCTTTGTCGCCGAATAGGGAATTCCCTCCTTCCGCCCTATTCGCGCGAACTTTGAAGCCTATTATATATGTGTTGCTTTGCTAAATTATGATAGAGAGCTTCAAAATGGCAGAATTACTTCAGAATGCAAAACAACAGTTTCATCAAGCACTTAAATCATGGTTTTCACAGGCATAAATACGCTGTCTTCGATGTGGTATCAGAAACATTGAGAGCATATATATACGATTTGGATATTGTTGCTGATATACGTATGTAGTATCTGTATTATATATATATATGTGTGTGTGCTCCGTTCTGATCTTGCCGAGAATTGATACAATCAAACATTATACGTACGTATATATATTAGAATAAATGAAATGCGATTGATTGCACATGTTTTAGCACAAGGACTGTCGACCACAAATTGTTTAAACTGTCTACTTATTGTTGCTTTCTGTTGGCCCTGGTAGCGGTTGTATGCGTAAAATATTTCACGGATCAGGTAGCTCAAAAAGAAATTAACCTAGCGCCACCCCTATTTCACCACGCAACCGGCACGTGAAATGTCATATTGAGCGCAATGCTTACGTTGGCAGTTCCCAACAGAATAATTACCTCTATATTTCCTCCCGAAAGACGATAAGTTCGCGCGAATAGGGCGGAAGGAGGGAATTCCCTATTCGGCGACAAAGCTGGTTTCTTTCATTTTAGTCGCCGAGTAGATTCCCTATTCGGCGCACAAAGCTGGTTTCTTTCATTTTAGTCGCCAAGTAGATCCCTATTCGGCGCACAAAGCTGGTTTCTGCCATTTTAGTCGCTGAGAAACGGCATTTTTCCGCTTCAGCAGAATCTCAGTTGTAACCATGTACCGTGTATTTAAGATTCAATTCTTTCCCTATTCTACCAAGTTGGTTGCCCGTCGAGGGCATTTTCCCCCCTAGTATATAGTTGTTGCACTATTGATATATACAATTTGTGAAGTGAATCCAACGACACTGTGGATAAGCACTCAGCAAATTTTTACACATCAGCTGTGTAGGTACTTTATTGTATAAATGTGAGCCGATAATTAAGACTTGAAGAATACTGGTTTACAGGAGCTTTATACATTTATACATATACCAAATAAAATATATGCCACTTAATTCAACTTTAAAGGGGACCTAAGGGTCACATCCTTAATTCGTTGTGAATAGCGCGACACTAACCAAACATTACATGAAGCTAAGACATCCGAACTTATCTCCTTAAAGGGTTCACATACCTTAAATTCGTTGTTTGAGCTAGTGAAATTAGATTCAGACAGGACACATATAACCAAACATTACATGAAGCTAATGACATTACGCAGGACGGTGAGGATTTGTTCAGACTTGGAATAAAGGTAAAGAGTCTGTAGGCAAAATGGTAAGATGTCTTTGTGATGTCAAGCCGTTGCAACCACGGCAGGGAGCGTCAATATGAGCCCAAGAGAAACGTGGCGGCTCATATTAGCCAGTTACATCTTGTCCTTCACCGATTTAAATGCTGGCTCATATTAAACGTTTTAAATCTTGTCCTTGACATATTTAAATGTTGACCATCATAGCTCATATTGCATTTTACATGCGACTGCAAGGAGCATTTTTCCTACTTGTATATATATATATATATATATATATATATATATATATATGTATATATATATTTTTGCTTAGGTTGGGTGGAGGTAGTAGTAGTAGGAGGAGGAGGAGTAGAAGGAGTAGGAGGAGTAGAAGTAGTAGGAGTGTAGTAGTAGTAGGAGGAGGAGTAGTAGGAGGAGGAGTAGTAGTAATAGTATTAATAGTAGGTGTAGGAGTAGTAGTAGGAGTAGGAGTAGTAGGAGTAGGAGTAGTAGGAGTGGGAGTAGTAGTAGTAGGAGGAGTAGTAGTAGTAGGAGGAGGAGGAGTGGTAGTAGTTGTAGTAGTAGTAGGAGTGGTAGGAGTAGTAGTAGTAGGAGGAGGAGGAGTAGGAGTAGTAGGATTAGTAGTAGGAGTAGGAGAAATTAATTTTAATAGCGTTCTTTACTATCATGTAAGTATAAGTTTGTTGTCATTTTAGGTTCTGTTTGAACGAAACTCTTTGAGCACAAGTACCGAAGCAGTCCTTCGCAGTTGTCTTCACGGAGTTCGAAGGGAGCCATTGCTAGGTGGTAGACAGTTTTGGAAAGCTGAGGACACACTCAAACACTTGGCGCATGGTGGCTATTTAAATCAGTCTTCTAATGATGGCATTACCGGTGGCTCATTTTCGTGGCCTTCTGTGATAAAGAAATTGCAGGATCCCCGTGACAACTTGGGAATGACTCCCTCTTCTAGTGGTGATTTGGCCCTGTCATCTTTTGGTGCTTGTATTTGGTGAGACTTAACTTATTGACACTCAGCTTTTGTAGTTTTATTGTTCCTAGTTCACAGCTTAATTCTTTGGAGATTGCCAGGAAGATCGCCAGCTGCGAGGTCTTCAATCCATCGTTTTGGCATCTATGTCAAGGTGGCTCACTACATATGAATCACTATCCTGTATTTCAGCCTCCATGTTTTATAGCACGTAGCACAAAGCAAAATTAGTTTTGGCCATTTCTGCCGTTTTGAGAAAATAATTATTAAAGTGCGACGGCCTATCTTCAACTGGTCTGCCCTAAGCTTCAAAATCATCTGTATAACGGTGCGAACTCGAAAAATTGAGAAAACTATGTATTTCTCTGTAGGAGATATCTCTGTATTGCTGCAGGACAGGGGGTTCCGGTGCTCATCCCCGGATTCAGGAGCCAGGAGTGTCACCTCAAATGATGACTTCTTCTGTGGAGGTGGGGGCCGGCCATTTTTACAGACTCCTGTTATCTTCCCACCATAGTGTACCCATTTATCGACTAGTTATGGATGGATAGCTGGGTTGGGTTGGCTATAGCCGAGAAAGCTTTGTGGCCTCTAGGGATCAAACCAGCGACCGTAAGGACGGAAGTTGTTACCAGCGCCGAGACTACTCGGCCATCCCGACATGAAAACCTCCGGTAAAGCGGCAAATCTTTAGAAATTCGCTTCGGAACTACCTTTTCAGGTCAAAGTTTGGTGGGTCGTGATTATTTATGCCCCCAAATTAGAATAAGCAGGCAAAGTTCGAAATGCATGGTTAATTAAGTATAGTGATTTTTTAGGTATTTACGACAGTGTCTTATTGACCACGATATGCTAACCATGGGAAACTTCAAGGAGTATGTTCCTGTCGACGATGATAGTTGGAAAACTTGGAAAACTGAGTCAAACCCCGGCAGGTTTTCAGCGTTGCCTAAGCATATGGTAAATAGCTTTATGCACGTAGATATCGTGGCAACGGTGCCCGGGCTCAGAATCATGTCATTGTACTGAAACAATTGATCCCGGATATCTGGGCTCATGCTAGGGATTTTTTCTTGAGGGGGGCAAAAGCGCGAGGGACAATGTATTTTAGGGCGAGACTGTGAAAAGGTTTCTAAAAGTTAGCGCTATTTTTCTAGCATATAGTGTAAAAGTTAATTTATCACAAAAATAGGCAGATTTAGTAGTCATAAAGGCAAAAACTGTGTAAAAATATCTCCGAAGGGGCTCGAAAAGTTTTTGATAATTTGGGCTTCTGAGTGAATTATTCAAGATAAAATTTGATCATACAAAAAGGGGCACCCTCTGGTTTGTGGGTTGGCGAATTTCGGGGGTCCTTTATGAGCCCTTCTACTCTACACTAAAATAAGCAGAGGAACTAACCCTACCAATCATACATTAATATAGGGAAGGGTACTGGGGAGGGCTTGTCCTCAAAAATGTTAAGGGGGCTTGTACCTTCAAAAATTTTTAGGGGGCTTGTACCTCAAGAATAAATTTGTAAAATGTTTCGACAACGCTATATAATTTAATTCAAATTTGCAATTTTTATCAATATTTGCAAAAAATCTTCTATTTTTGAAAAAAATTTCAAAATTTCGCCCGATTTTCCTGAAAAATTAAATATTTTAGCTAATGAGTAGAGGCAAATCAAAATTTGAAGTTTCACTGTAAAAACTAATTTTTCCGGCTATTTTTGGTTACCACTTGGCCATTTTTCCCTTTCCCCTTGTCCCCGACGCGATAGGGCTTGTGCCTTGTCCGGGTTGCGGGGGGGGGGGCTTGGACTCCCCAGACCCCCTGCGGTAACCTATGCTCCCAATCGTGCCAAAACAATCTCCATTAAATTAGAGATAACTTGGCTTGTCCCATTTTACCAACCCATTCGACGTGGACATGTTTGTAAATATTGTACTGATTTTGATTGATCTGTTAACAGTTATGCGTGGACTCTCATGATTACAGTGGTTGAAGCAGCGTTTTTATTTCTTCATTTCTTTTATCTTCAGATTTTGGATGACATAACCTTGCGAAATTTGGACATTACATGCTGCAGTAATGAGCCCACCTCTACTAAAGGATCCCTGATGCAACGGTTGGATTTGTGTCAGACTGCTTTCGGTAATTTGTGGCATACAGACACCCAGGGGCGGTCGAGCCAAAAATTTTTTGCTTCCACTAAACGGCTTACACTGAGGTGGGGGGGGGGGTTGGCGACTGGCGGCAACAATTTTCAAGAGTTCAGTGCTGCAGCAGCACAAGTGACGAAATTTGCGTCTAGTCGGTAACCTACTCGTGGGGCCTGGGGGAAATGTTGAGAATTTTTTGACGTCATGGAAAAATTTGTAATGGAATCCTTAAACGATTTGAATAAAAAGCTCCGAAGGCGCAATAAATTTGAACTAAAATCGCCTCCGTCGCGAAAAGTTTTAAAAAATCGAGATAGAATGGTGTCGCAGGCTCGAAAAGTTAAAAGACTTGAGCTACAAAAGCGCCGCAGGCGAGAAAGATTACAAACCTTAAGCTTCAAAAGCACCGTAGGCGCAGTGCTAAAAATTTTCATATTTTTTAGTTTTATGCACTGAAAATAGCTCAATTTTTGCCTTTCCCCCCGAAAATTTCCGGGGGGGGGGTCGGACAAAAGGGGGGTTGGAACCCCCAGAAACCCCCCCTGGGTGCGCCCATGCAGACACTCCTTTTTCAGGCATTACTCGTGAAGAACCCAGTTTTAGGATCATGGCCCGGAAAAGTTTATAGATATTGCACTAAACGGTGGATCATGGCAGCAGTCAGTACTTAATAGAGGGATTTTTTCTTCAGGTGTTGCCCTAAAACTCCTTGGGACAAGGAATGTGGGTGGAGGTTGTTTACTCAAACTACCTATGCTAAAATCTGCGCAACTTTTCTAACATCCACTTCAAAGGAGAATATTTAGGAGCTTCTTAGCAGCAGGCTAGTGCGCTGTTTCAAAATAATACACCAAAGTTAACACTGGCATTCTCCTAGACTTTGGAGAAACGTTATGAGTGGTAGTACCTACTCTTATGAAGGTTGGGGAAAATTCTGCTAATTAGCTTCCTAAGCCCGAGTTATGGGACACTTCTAAGCTTAGTCTTTAGAAACCTCCAGTTTATTCGTCAGAGTGATAAAACTGAGTAAATATATCTGATGAAATCCGAAACCTTTTGGGAATTAGCGATGATGAGCGATGAGCGATGAAATCTATGAGCGATATTTGTCTGCGCAAACTTTGTTACCAAAAGGAACACAGTTGTTTTTGGGGTGAGGTTGTTTATGGTGGCGGCGGTCCAGTGCTATTATGTAATGCCTGGTACTGGGTGGAAAGGTTATAACAAGCTATCTGTGCTCGTTTTTTCTTTTTAAATAGTGAACTGTAATGTTTACATTATGTTTTTATCTGTGATCAAGTTTATAGGATTCTTTTGGTCAACTATAACCGGTGAATTCTCTTCTTCTTTAGCATGTTTGGCTTTAGCTTTGGCGTTTAATTGGCTTTTATGTTGTACTGTCTTGCATTGATGGATTTTAGGTAAGCGTTTATTTCGTCATTGGCTGTGCAGTCCTTTGTGTGATCCAGAGGCAATTCGAGAACGACAGCAGGCTGTTGCCGATTTGATTGCCAATCCTGATCTGGTTCAATCTTGTTTGTCAACTTTTAAGAGCTTACCTGACCTGGAAAGATTGCTGCAGAAGTATACACGATTTTCATGGATTATGTACTTTCTTTTTTGTAAAATATAAAACCCCTCTGCTGCACTGTTTATTTTTTTCAAAAAATTAGCTTTTCTTTGTTTCTACTGTTTTAGCGCCTTTTTCACGCTTGCCCTGTGAATTCCCGTCTTATACTCTTAGTTGTCTGTTTCCTCTGAATTTCCTTCAGATACATATGGTTTGTTATTTTAGAGTTCATACAATGGGCTCCATACATCGTGCTCAAGATCATCCAGATAGTCGTGCAGTCATGTTTGACAGTACTGTTTACAACAAAAGAAAGATAATGGATTTTCTAAAGACTTTCGAGGGTTTCAGCAGAGCCCAGAGTATGATAGAAAAAATTGCAGTGAAGGAAGGCTGTATAAGGTTATTCTACCTATTTCTATTTCTGTTCTATTCTTCAGCCACATTTTTCTTTATTGTCTGCTGCTCAGTATTGGATTGTGGACGGTTTATAGTGACAGGCAGACAGCAATTTATTAATTTGTATTCTGTGGTTAATCTCAGCCGAACTCAGCTTTATTAACGTTTTGGTATAATTACTATGCAGGATACTAAAGTCTGACCAAAAATTCTTGGAACCGAAATGTGAGCGGCTGTCCTGAGTTATCATTTGAAGGTAGCCTATACAATGTATATATTTTTCGAATCCTCAGGAACCCGAGATTTCGAAAATCCGAAAAATTCCGAAATTCCGGATTTCATTCACGGAAAATTTAAAATTTTTAGTTTTTCGCCAAATTTTTATCGCAATCAAAATTTGGTTCTCACAGTCGAATAGAGCTGGTCCCGCTACACATTTTTGCTCTTAGAAGCTTTTCACGAAAATGCACCCAATTTCCGGAATTCCGGGTTTTCTAAATTACCGGATTTTAAAAATTTCCTCCAATACCCTCAAGATGGGTATCATTCGAAAGCTCTTATCGAGCTGAACAACTTTTGTAATAGAACGAACTCGTGAAAATGCACTCAATTCCCGGAAGTCGCGAAAACCGGATTTTCCGGATTTTAAAAATTTTCTCCAATACCCACAACATGGGTATCATTCGAAAGCTCTTGATGAGCTTAACAAATCTTGTAATAGAACCAACTTGCAGAAATGAGCCCAATTCTCGGAATTCACGAAAAATTTCCAAGCTAGAGTGAAATCCGAATTTGTGAATTCCGGGATTTTGGTGCATTTTCAGACATTGGTTCTATTACAAGATTTGTTCAGCTCATCAAGAGCTTTCGAATGATACCCATGTTGTGGGTATTGGAGAAAATTTTTAAAATCCGGAAAATCCGGTTTTCGCGAATTCCGGGAATTGAGTGCATTTTCACGAGTTCGTTCTATTACAAAAGTTGTTCAGCTCGATAAGAGCTTTCGAATGATACCCATCTTGAGGGTATTGGAGGAAATTTTTAAAATCCGGTAATTTAGAAAACCCGGAATTCCGGAAATTGGGTGCATTTTCGTGAAAAGCTTCTAAGAGCAAAAATGTGTAGCGGGACCAGCTCTATTCGACTGTGAGAACCAAATTTTGATTGCGATAAAAATTTGGCGAAAAACTAAAAATTTTAAAATTTCCGTGAATGAAATCCGGAATTTCGGAATTTTTCGGATTTTCGAAATCTCGGGTTCCTGAGGATTCGAAAAATATATACATTGTATAGGCTACCTTCAAATGATAACTCAGGACAGCCGCTCACATTTCGGTTCCAAGAATTTTTGGTCAGACTTTAGTTACTATGCAAAATACTATGTTATAACGATCAGTGATTTTTTGTTTAGGTCCACGTTATTGAAATCATTAATGCAGCTTCAGTCCATGGGCGGTTCATATCCTGATTTAGCTGAAGACTTGAAACATTTCGAGGTAAGTTTGATTTTGTAAATAGATTATAATGAATGAAGTCAGCACTGCCGAAAGAGCGAACAAGGAAGATCGTTAGTGTGGTTTGCATTTCTTAATGTTGTTAATGCTGATTTAATGCTTAATTAGATTCAAGCAAATAATCTAGTGCTTATATTGTTTATGGGCTCGATCGCATATCAAGCTTTTTTCAAATTAGTCCTTTCTTGATGTAGACCGTCAGCCATTCAACATGCTTTGAGCGGCGGAACATTTTTATTTCTTGTTGTACCTTAGAATAGATGCCTTGCCTTGCCTTTTTACCATTGTAGTGGCTTTAAATTTAGGAAGCTTTTGATCATGACAAGGCTCGTGAAGAAGGAGTGGTGGTACCTTCTCGTGGTGCTGATAAGGAATATGATGCTGCCTGTGACAAAGTTGATCGTATCAAGAATGCCCTGGATGAATATCTTCAGGAACAAAAACAGCTGCTGTCGTGTAATGTAAGAACTTATTAGCAGGCAGGTAGAGAACAATAATAAGTGAAAATTTCCAAACCAAGCTAGGTAAACGTTGTGCCTTTGTTTAATCTTTGTCAATGAAACTGGCTATTGATTGAAAAACATACTTATATTAAAGGAATATAATCCGCACCCGGGATTTTGAAAAGGTGGACGAAAGTGAAACACAACGGGGGTCTTTTTCTTCTTCGTGTTCCTGGAAAACCATTTTATTAAATGTGGTTGGATGGAGCGTCAGATCCATGTCAGATCCGCCCCACATCCCTCAGGAAGGCAAGCACCGTGGGAGGTCCCTGAGACAGAATATCCAACCGTGGCCTGGTCCCAAGCTTCCGCCTGCGAGCTGAGAGGTGACGGGGACAGTGGGGGAGCAGGTGAGCAAGATCTTTTTCTTCCGCAGTCTGGACATGCAGGAGAATCAGCGGAGCTGAGATAGGACCTACATATGTAGATGCTCTTTGCGGGTGAGATTGGCTTCTACAGAACTATGTACAGGGTCTTTCCCGGACTAGATATTGTCCGTGTCATCCGCCTCTTACAGGGACGGTTGCATTCTTCCTTGATGAACATTTTGATTTTGGCTGTAGCTGAGGTGAAATCTATCTCCATCTGAGTCTGATCTACGTCTGCAGCTGACTTTGCCAGTTCGTCAGCAGCTTTGTTCCCTCTATTTTAACGTGGTTTAGAATCCACTGAAAGGTCGCAATGGTTCAATGGTCACTTAGCTGGCACAGTACTTGCCAGATGGCTACTCTGGAGCAGGACTAGTACTGGCCTGAGGGCCAGATTTGAGTCCTTGCAGGAGGGGAGCGAACCTGTGCAGATTCTGACTTCTCGCTTCGGTCTCCCAGAGCAGGAGTTGACCCATTAGAGAGTTTCTCTGGCAGCCAACAGTTGGGTTCGGTAGCTGGAGCACAGTGCACCATTATTCTTTTCAAGGTCGTTCCTTCTCCGTCCGTGATAAACACACCGGTGCCTCCAATCCGGGATTTCATTACTGCTGCTTCCGTCCACAGATGGATGTCGGATGCTTGCATTGGACGACGGTTAATCTTGAGCCATTCTCTTTAGCACCTATCTCAATACCCTGCTTCCCACCTGGGGCCAGTTTCCTAAAAATGTTCTCGAGTTTAATAGCTAAACTACGCTGGAAGTTTTCAAAATCCGCAAGTTGCAATCGCATTGCAAGTCACGCTGAAGAAGATCTCGAGTTCTGGAGTCAAGTTCTCTGTTAGATTTCAACCACAGAAATTTTTACCAACTTGAAGATATCAGTATTTATGGTGAGCAGGGTAGGGATCCTCCGGGGGGGGGGGTGTAATTTGAGGCAGGCATAGAGATTCTGTAGACAAGCCGCCGATAGTTTGGACACTTCCTTACGCCAGGAATTTCGACTGCTGAGCCGCTGCTTGACTTCCACTAAGCTGACCTGATTCCTTAGATTCGATGGAGGGAGCCTTACTGATATTTCATATCCAATGGCGACGGGTTCCTTTGCCCGAAGTGAGAAGGGAGGGAGGTTGGCTTCAATTCGAGCATAGGTGGCTGGGATCAGGCAGGCATCCGGTAATTCTTCTGACAGCTTGGCTCTGAATTACTTCCAGACTATCTGGAGTTGATTGTGAGACGGAAGGATATCAAGCGGCTGTCGGATACTCCACAAGGGAGCGCACATACGAAATAAAAATTAACTTGAGGTCTTCTCTGGCAGGTCCCCAGCTCCTGCCAGCCAGGACATTGAGAATAGCTATTCCTGGCTTGCATTGCTTCTTTAGATTGGCATAGTGGGGCAGATCAGAGTTCCCAGTCAAAACTGGGGTTTTTTTACGTGGGGGCGGGGGCGTCCCCCCACCTTTTGGCCCCTCCACTCGACCCCTCCCCCCCACACGTTTCCCTCCCCACTTCTTTGGACTTATCCCCACTCACCCTAAGGTGCCCAGAAAATGCCAAATTTTTAGGATTTTTAGTCAAAATATTCAAACTTTTTGGATAAAAATCGTCTTTTTGGTGCTAAAACTTAATTTTTGAACACTTTTAAGCTTAGTTATAGCAGTATATGTGGAAAACTGGCTATTTATACTGTATTTTTTAGCATTTTTAGCCCATTTTATTCTCGCTTCCCCCACTCCACCCCCACTTATTTTTGCCTAGAAAACCCCCAGAAAAGTAACCCCTAAGAATTTGTGGTTCCGGTCATAAGGGATTTTTTACGCCTTCAGATAGAGTTCTGGCTTTTAGGAGGCTTGTTTATTGTAAGTCATGAATATACACGACTGACACTTCTCTATATTTATGGTCAGCCCTCATTTCCTGACCTAGATGGCTATTCGGTCCAGGGCCTGGAGATTTTATTCAGGAGTATTGATATTGGATTTGGACGACCATATGGCTAGATTATCAGCATAAATATTCCCTTCCACTCCATCTGGCAAGCTGTGCATAATGTCATTGATGAAGATGATGAAGAGGAGAGGGGGACTAAGATGCCAACCTCCGTGGGAAATCCGATGGACACGGACCCCGTCAAATGGAGATCCCCACAGGTGTCCCCTGGCATCCGTCTGGTCAATGGCGCAAATGGGCTCTGTTCCCGGGGCATGGCTTAGCCATGTCGAATTACACTGATGCCATCCAAGTGCTTAAATTATGCTACCGAGTGGTTGTTTGCCTCTTCCTCATTCTTGCCTATTCCGGCTTTTGTGAATGATGTGCTGCTGGCTTGCGAACTATGAAGACGTGTGCTGGACTTTGGATGGTTGATGTGCCTCATATAGCCATCTAGGCTGACGAGCCCGGAAATCACAACACAACATGAAGAGGAGAGTGGCCAAAACCGATTCCTGCGGCATACCTTGATGGATGATTTTCCACTTGCTGGACTCAAGTTAATATGTCACCCTTGCCTGCCTTCCTGTCTGACAGAAAAGCCTTTATCCATATTTTGATTCCACACATAGGAAGATTAAGGTCTCGTAGTTTGCTTCAGACCTTCCCTCTAAATCGTGTCTGGAGGGGCGGAGCCTCCCAGAAATGGAAGAATTTTTGTCAAAAAATCTTACACTTTATGTATAATTTTTTCAAAAACAAAATGATCACGCTGAAGGAGCGAAACTTTTTAAAATCAGCTGGTTTTGCTGTACAATTAGCACTCATCCGTAGTTTTGTGATCCCAAAACGGGGTCTAGACCCCTGAGACCCCTGGATGCGGCTTTTAAGGCCCTTTTACTCATAGCAAAAGTATTAGAAACTGTTCGTTGACGAGGTCACAGTTTGAAATCTAATTTCCGCTTTTATTCGATATATATTCTCACACTTCTGTCTACATGCAGAAGTAATATAAGTATTAGTTTTGTTCTGTGAGGTCTTGTTTTCAAAAAAGCTAGCGTACTCGCTTTTCTATTTTCGCTTTTCTATTTGCGGCCGGCTCAGCGTGTTTATGGTGGGAGTCCCCTCATCCATGCCCGGCACACGTCTGGCTTCGCATAGCACCACAAAACCAAGCCCGACATAGTGTAGCAAGCAAAGGTCCACACTGTCGGCAGCATAATTTAAAGAAAGGAATGTACCAAGTGCCGGCATGACTGAAGCCGAAAGCAGGAAGAGAAAAATTAGTCACACAACAACGTATGAAACAGTTTAGTACCGTTAACCAGACGGAGGATGCCAGAGGACAGCTGTGGAGTCTCCATTTTTCAATGCGGTCTATGCAGGAATGGGGCACCGAATGACGGTTTTTGTTTTTGAACAGCCTCCGCAGAAAATCTCGCGACTTTTTCTTTAGAAATTTTTTGAAAAATTAGTAATAAAATTAAAATATTTCGATTTTTCCGATCAAATCTGAGAATTCTCCAAAATGGTCTGCATTGGTATCACCTATAAAGCTTAAATTCTTTCAAATTTTTGTGACTCCAGATGCATTTTGAATCTTTTCTAAATACTGGAAGACAAAAAATAATGAAAAACTGGAAAAATAGTTTTTCCGGAAACCTTGGTCTATGTATTAAATTGGATTTCCTCATGCTATTCCAATTTTGTCTATTTCTCAATTTATTGCTCAATATTAACATTGAACGCACTGAATGCAACTCGTGTTGGCCTAAAGCTTCGTTATTTTGCTGAATTCTGTATTTAGAGGATAATATTCTTTGGTACTGGGAGAAATCGCTATCAGCTTGAGGTGCCTGAAGATGTGGCGAAGCGAGTGCCTAAACACTATGAGTTTCGAGGCCAAAGAAAGGTAGTTCTGGTGTTCGTCTTTTTTGTTGAACAGCTTTTTCCCGGTTTACGGGTAGTTTACTAATGATTTAGATTTATTTCTGATTGGTAACAGGTAACAGGTCTGTAGTAGGCGTAGACTGTACCAAGCAAATTTAGGTATAGCTGCGGGTTAGCAGAAGTACAGTCTAACTTACAGTTTTCCATTGAAACATTGATCGTAGTTTTCTGCTATTCCGTACCTGTGCTCAGGCCCGCACCCAGGATTTTGAAAAAGGGGGGGTCCAACGTAGTGCAAAGGAGGGGGTCTGGGGGTCTAGACCCCTTGAACCCCCCCTGGGTGCGGTCTTGCCTGTGCTATACCCTTTTTTGGCACAAATCTTGGTTAAGCTGAGTGAAAAAGTGTTTTGCTTTTCAGGGGTTTAAAAGATACCTAACAGACATGACACGCCAGTTACTAGCCGACCTGATGGTTGTTGAAGATGAACTCTCAGCATGTCTTGTGGATATTATGCGACGAATTTTTGCCTCCTTTGACGAAAGGTTTGAAAGTTAGAGTGTAGTCTGATGCACGTTGTGGTAGTAGCAATGAATGAAAGATCTTAACATAAAAATTTAACTGAAACAGGCCAGAGTCTGTTTGATTTTAGCCTGAATCTTAATAGGTAAAGTTTTTCAGAATGCGTTTTCGATGGCTGATAAAATTTTGGGATTTTAAAACATGGTTATTTTGTTGTAATGTAATTGTATTTACGTACTGTTCAAATTCGATTAAGATATTCCAAGTGGAAAGCTGCTGTGGACTGTTTGGCTGTGCTGGACGTGATTCTAAGTTTTGCGCGATACGCAACCACTTGTGAGGTTAAGACTTGCTGTCCTGAAATAATCGACCCTGAAACTGTTCAAAAGGTTCGAAGTTTTGCTGGAACCTTTCGCCATGTTCAACGATTGTGTTACGCTGTTTTTTCATATTTGTGAATGATACGTCTTGTGAATGTGGACGTTAGTGCTGTTGCAAAAGTTTGGGTTTTATGTTGTATCTTGCAGCTATGTAGCAATTAAATGTCATGTTAAAGCACTTAAGGGGATCTCGTAGTTCTTACTCTAGCCACTGGTTTTTCTTGTGTCTTATTACTTCTCCTTTTGGTCGCATCCTGTGCTTGAACGCATATCCTGTAATCTAAATTTGTCAGTTGCAAAATTAAATTAATTAATTTAAGCACTTTGCTGAGGCCGTGCAGTGTGACACGCGTATGTATCAAACCATCAGAAATAAACTGGGAGCTGTCAGTTAATTATTTGGTACATCTCTTGTTTTTAGCCATTTGTGGAAATTCAGAACGGGTATCATCCCTGTGCTCGTGAGATTTTTACCTGCTCAGATTATATTCCTAATAGTGTTTGCATGGGCGTATCAAATGTAAGGGTTTGCATCAAAGCAAATTTAGATTGTTTTACTTTTTCCAGTGATCTGCAGTGTTTTTTCAGACTATTGGTTTTGTGGTTCACCTGCATTATTAAATGACTTGCCTGTTTTGTGGCTTTTTCCTGGGGCGGAATTTGTGGAGGGGGTGTAAGCTCGGGGACGGAGCGAATTTTTTAATTTTTTCTAAAAATGTTTAAGAAACTGCTATTTTTTGCTGTTACTTCAGAAGTTGAACAATATTTTAACTTTAACTTAGCTTAAAATTCTTAAAACAACGTTGTGAAACTCCTAAAAATCTGGCGAAGCCCGAAGGACTTTGAAAAATTAGTCAAAACCCTATTTTTCTTTACACTAGCACTTCATTTTAGAAAGATGTTTGGACCTCTGATGCTAGTGTGCTATTGATTACGGGTCCCAATATGGGTGGAAAGTCAACCCTTATGCGTCAAGTTAGCCTGTTAGTTGTCATGGCTCAGCTAGTAAGTTGGAAGATTTTTGCCGATAGAGTTATATAGCAAATGCATACAAAGTTCTTGTTGTTTGAAGCTTTCGAAGCAGGTTAGCCGGAAACCGATTTTAGCTGTGTTTATGTTGGTTAGTTTATGTGCTGCTTGTCCTGCGAGTAAAAGTGTGATTACAACTATTTATCTTTATTTTTTAGGGTTGCTACGTTCCTGCTGAGCGATGTCGCTTAACCCCAGTTGATCGAATGTTTACCAGGCTTGGCGCACGTGACAGAATTATGGCTGGTTAGTAGTAAAACACCAGACCACATCTGGTTGGAAACCCCTTTTTGCTAGCTTGTAAAAAAGTGGCAGCAAGAATGAATAATTCTTGAGCAAAGTAGCAAAGATTAGAAATTTACCCTTTCCTTTCCGATTGCTGACAATGGGAAAGTAGTATCTCATATCGTTGCAATTTCAAGTGGTTTTTTAGACTAAAGCTATTTCACAGGCTAACCTATATACCAAAGTCTAAAGTTAGGCTTTGCGATTCGTGGAACCTGAAACATGGAAGCCAGTTTTCTTCGGGATTTGACTTGACTAACCTGTTTCACCTTTGCGCAGTGAAATTGGAATAAAATTAGCTGCGACTTAGTACATGATTAATTCCTATTAATTTTGGACAAAAAACCGGAAAAATCCGATCTTCCTAAGGCCGCCGGTTCACCTCCTCCAAAACTAATTTCTAACGGTTCTAATTTGTTATTTGTCGTGAGTGCACGTTTCTTCCACATATAGGCGCTTGTCTATCGCCATGTTTTTAGGACAAAGTACCTTTTTCGTGGAGTTGAACGAATGCCGAACCATTCTTCAACATGCAAGTCCTCATTCTATGGTACTTATGGATGAGCTTGGACGCGGTACTGCCACCCACGACGGAACTGCCATTGCCAACGCCGTTTTGAACCATATGGCCACTAAGATTGGTTGTCGTACCATGTTTTCTACACACTATCATTCTATTGTGGACGATTTTTCTGCGTGTCCCAACATAGCCTTAGGCCATATGGTAAGACCAAACGCAGTAGTTAGAATGGTTTATGTAAATGCGCTTACTTTTGCAATGCTTATCCATATGATGAATGACAGACATCAAATATATAAATGAGAAAGAAGAAGAAAGTCATGTACCACCTAAGGTCCGAAAAATTCGGACCTCCGGTGAGACTCGAACCCACGACATTTTGCGCACTAGGCAAACGCTCTGCCGACTGAGCTACGGAGGCACAGTCTCATCAAGCTTTGTCGGCATTCGTGTACCAATGTACATGACTTTATAATCCGTAATTTCTTGAGATATGTATGCAAGCCTTAAAATTAAACTAACGGCGTCAATTTCAAGGTTTCGCAGACGCCAGTTATCTGAGGCAAGAACAATTTCCAACTGCTATCCCATAGGGCATGTACATTTTGTCTGATTTTCGCCAAAATTTTCAAGTTTGGATGCCTATTTCTCTCGAATGGAAAGACAAAACGCGAAACCATGAAAAATAGCCCTCACCAATTGTCCCAAAAATGGGTGTCTAAAGCACTTTTCTAATTGGTTGCATGAGTTGAGAGAAATCCGTGTTCAAATCCATCTGGTTGAGATTTTCAAAATTTCACGTTTTCGTTGCTGTGCGTAGGCACAGATGCCGCAGAGAGCTCTCCGTTGGGCATAACATGTGCTTTAGGACTACAAATATGATTAATACTTGACCGACGGACCAGCACTGTTGAAATTGTCGAAATTTTGCAGTATCTGGTTTTTCGAAAAATGGCCAGTTTTCTACCTCGAAAATCAAACGATTTGAATGATTATAAGTTTGTTAGTGTAGGGCACCCACAGAGCAAGTTATGCCGGATTAAAACAAATTTCTCCAAAACTCAAATTTTCACGCCGCGACTTTTCTAAAACCTTTTCTAGGCTTAATGATGTAATTGTAGCAGATTTGAATAAATTTGAACGACAATTATGCTTTTAAAGCCCAAAAATACACGAACCCGGACCAGCACCTTAAGGTGCTGGTTTCCTTTCGGGTATTTTTGACTCCTGCGGCTTTAATTCTTTACGCAAAGGGCTGAAACTTACGAAATAACCTATTTCCGTGCTCTTTAACATTTTAGGACCAGTCCCGTATTCTTAGGCCAAAAGATAAGAAAGCTTTGGTTTTTGGCCTTAAGCTCCCAGTAGGTAGACAAGACACAGGATTGGTTGGTATGGCTGGAAAGAGGACTCGAAAATGAACATTTTTGCTCTTACAACCTTTGAGCTATCTCCAGTGGTTAAGTCAGTAGAAGCAAAAAACTGTTTTCAGGGTCAAAAAATGGCCAGTTTCGAGGAAATCAGTTTTTTCAAAATTACTGCCACATGTTAAGGACAAAATTTGTTTAGTTATACTCAATCGATACATCGTCCAAATGCACATTTTATGAATGCCTATTAGCCGGACTTAATTGTTTTCAGCTAACGATTTGGCCGAAAAACCATTTTGGCAAAACTGCGATTATTTTGTTTCGAACATCGATTTCTCAAAAACTACCCGACGGATTCAGGAGATTTTCGGCAGAATCGAAATTCGCACTTCTGCGGAGGGACGTTTTTCTTGGTTTGATCTAAAACATATTGAGTAGCAAGAAAACTCAATGCGAAGTTGCGAAATTTTGTGTTACTGTGCATTTGGCCGATTTTCTCGACCGTTAAGACGTGCTGAGCCAAATCCAAAAAACGTCCCTCGGCCCATATGTCCTTCATATCGTGGCACAAAAAGAACTTTTGACCGATTCTTCAGTTTTGAGAAATCGATGTTCAAAAACTTTTGGTCTATATTCATCCTCTTAGATGTCAGCTTGTCAGAAAATTTCTGCTATTTTTTTGCTAATTTTGCCAGTTCTGTAAGCTCGTGTGAATCTACAGATAATAAGCTTTAAAACGATGTATAAACCTCTTTGCAACTCCCAAAATTGCGAAAGTTATAGATTTTCAAAAAAATCACCACAAAAGCACTGCACAAAAGGATACCACCACCTTAAGCTAGATGCTAGAGCGGCGACTCCACTCTTTTCTTTCCTTATTTTAGGCTTGTATGGTTGAAAATGAAAATGTGGACGATCCTACAGAGGAAACGATCACATTTTTGTATAAATTTGTAGCTGGGATCTGTCCAAAGAGCTACGGCTTTCACGCCGCTAAACTTGCTGGTATACCTTATGAGGTCAGTGTTTCAGACAATCTTGTTTTCGTTAGACATTTTGGTGTTGTTTATGCTATTTTATTTTGTATACATTCAAGACTTAGGTTTTTCAGCAATATTCATGCCGGCAACTAGCTATTGCTCTCTCGTTCCTGTATCTGGAATTTTATTGTATATTGTTGTCTCTAAGTTTCAGGTCATTCGGACTGGATACAAAGTCAGCAAAGATTTAGAAAAATTTCAGTTGGACGCAAAGCTGTTTAGGTATGGAGGAGAATTTAACATATTTTACACATTGCATATTCTTAAGCCCGGTTCACACCTCTGTCCGTTTGTCCGCTTACATACTGGTTCATACCTTTCCTTTTTTCCGTTTGTCCGCTTGCTCATTTGTACGATTGAGTTGTTGATTCATAGTTTCCCGTTTGTCCGGTTGGCTGTTTATCCGTAAGGAATGTCCGTTTAGACTTCAGTACTGCTCTACTTTTCCGGTTGTCCGTGAGCAGCAAGCATGAATCAGTTTATAAAGCAAACCAGACACACGGACAAACTGACAAACGGAAAGCTAGGTATGAACTGATCTGTGAGTTCAGCAGTACGGACAAACGGAGAAACGTGAATTTGGACAAACGGACAAGCGGAAAATAAGTGTGAACCGGCCCTTTTTATTGTTCATTTCTGTTTCACAGCTCGTGTCATTATATGATTTTGTTGTTTTGTGTGTCACTGTAGTTGATAGAATGTGAAGTAAGCACTTTCTTTATTAAATTTGTACGTGTAATTTTCGTTGGTTGTTCTGTGTATACGTACATTTGTAGTTAACTTGATGGCTTTGTTGTTATATTTTAGAAAACTGCTTATACTTTGCCGGGCCGATTCAGCTGATGGCATAAACATGGATTCTGTGTCCGCAATTCTGAACAGTTTGACTGTGTAGACTCGCTTCGTTGTTGTGTTACCACTTTTGTCGTCTGCTCACCTCAGACTCATGCTCGGGCCGGTTCCAATTTTTGAAAGAGGTTGATGTTTTAGTTATAACTCTCAGTTCTTGTTGGAACTGGCTTTACCAGAAACCGCTTTTAACTAAAATTTTCTAATTTGTTCAATTCGAAGTGTAGAAAATAAGTTTTGTGAATTTTTTAACTTACAACTTACGTATGTGACAGCAATACATTTTTAATAAGATGATTAGGATTGTTTCGCAATAGCATCATAGGCTAATAAGCAATTTTTCTGGGATTAAACAATGTCCGACTGTTGGAGAATGGCAACGGTAATGCGACTTTGTTTTAGTTTTAGTGTATATTCCATCAGTTTTTGTCTTTGAAATTTAAATTAAAAATAGAAATGTTGAAAATATTGTGATTTAGATAATGATGTTGCACTCATGTAACACTGCCGGCACTCAGAACCAAGGAAAGAGGGTCGGCTGAAATTTCTGAAAATGATTGAATGAATTTAGCAGTTTAAATTTACAAATTATGGTGAAATTGATGCCTTGTACCATGCAGCAGAGGCAGCAGGTGAGGCAGCAGCTACACTTCAAGATCAACGGAACCTGTAGGCGTTCTAGATCTAACCAAGAGTTTATAATAGTAAGAGTAAGATACTCAGCTCTTCGTAATAGAATAAGTTTGCAATATGCTCGAAACATTAAGGTGGAAATCTCGGAGGGGGGAGGGCTTCTCAGCGTGTAAACCTACTACGCTGGCATTTTTCAAAAACGGGCGTTTCTGCCAGATTACAACTTGGGCTAGCAAAATCGGACTAGCTAGGAAAATCGTACAGCAATAATTTTTATATCATTATGTTGCGTAGAACAAGACCTTTTTAACGGTATAAAAATTATGTAGTCAGCTTTTCAAAATGTCCATCTTTGTTCCGGATTTATAGGAGATTGTCTGAACCTAACTACATAATTTTTATTCCGTTAGAAAGTTTGTAGTATTTAGGTTTTCAAAAACGCCCATTTTTGAAAAATGTCATCGTTGTATGTTTACACGCTGAGAAGGCCCCCCGAGATTTCGGCTTTAATGCTTCGAGCATATTGCAAGCTTATTCTATTAAGAAGAGCTGAGTGTCTTACTCTTCCTATGATAAACTCTTTGTCAAACCAATGTTTGCTATGTTTGTAACCGACTCAGATTCAGTCGAAGAATAGTATCACTCTTAACTCGAGAAAGGCCTTTAACACTTGGGCAGCACTTCGCACTTTTTTGAAAAGCGTGTAGGACTTCACCCATCCACAACTTACTCAAAATTCGATTCAATTTTTGATTGGTTTCTGAGGATCAGAAATTTGGTTGTTAGAAAAATTCTTCAAAACAAAAATTTTTGTGGAATCGCTAACCTGATGCAACTTCTAGGTCGCTGACTTTTTAATCATTGTCTGATTTGACTTATGATACGCACATTTATTATTTCTTTATGGAATTATAGAGGATTCGCAGAATCTAGGGCAAACTTAGATTATTATTAACTTTTTCCAAATGAAATTTTGATAGATGAAATTCCGACTAGTGAAGAAAACTAAATAGAAATGATCAAAGGAGGCAGAAAGGTGGAAAAATTATTAGTTAGCTGGTGGAAACTTGGTTTTTGGTGCTTTTTCCAATTCCAAAATATTTAAGCAAATATTCAGTGGGATCGACCGGTTCCAACGCTCAGAATGCATGTGGTGTGTCGCTTTCTTCAACAAACCTTGACGAATAATCTGCATATCTGTTTTGTCAATAGTCAATATCCAATTTTTGGTTCGAAAATCTTCCCATTTGTAGTTCCAACGGAACCGACCCGTGCCCTACTTCAAACTATGCGCGTGTGATCTCTACTCTAGTTGTACTTGTATTCAACGTTGCCAGTTATTAGTGTATTTGATATATAGTAATTTCGTCTTTTGGGCAACTTTTTGTTTTTGTTTCCATGCTCTCTTTCGAATTTGATCGCTTGTTTTGTACTGTTGAGGGTGTTCAGGGTTGACTGCGAAAGTGTTTCCCTAATCCTGCTGTTCTATAATATGTTTGCTGACTTTGTTTATGGCGGTGTCGAACACCGGTCACGCAACAACGGAACTACGTGTGGAACAACAGTTACTTAAAATTTGATCTCTCATGATTCTGTGCTCGCTTTTAAGTTGCACTTAGGCGGTTGCAGCGTACATCTGTTATGGATTTATTTATTAATGAGTGAATAGGAGTTAGAACCTAAGTTTGATTCCTTTGGCTTAGGGCATACCAGAAAAGATAACCAAATCTTGGGTTTTTATTTTATGGGACTAGTTTGATTTAGTGTTCCTGCTTCTGGGTTTTTACCTTTTAATATTATCGGGTTTGTTGTTTTCCGCCTCAGTATGTTATTCAACCTGTAAGCGGAAACTAGAATCCCTCTGAATTTACTAAACTTAAACTGATTCCCATAGTTTCTTGTTTTTTACCTCTTCAATAGCAAGCTACTCTCGTCTAACCGGTATACTAGTTGGAGTGAGATCGCCAAAATAAATTCCAATTTTGAGTTGCTCTTTCACGGATATATTAATAAAAAAGTTCCTTTTTATATATATCTCTTGAAATTTGAGAAATTTTTGACGTACCTCTTCTTGGTGTACTAACCTTAATTGCAGGTGAAAAATGTCTAAAAAAATTATAGCCAAGCGGGATCCTTCCCTTGTTCTATATTAAATGAAAATCTTTAGTCATTCAATTACTCCGTTCGCATTCTTGTTCTACGTAAATGTTCTGACTGGTTGGTTACGTTGGCTACAGTTTTTGGAGGGTGTTAATTCATTTTACTACAAACCGGTTGTAATTTTATAAAACTACATTTTGTCCCTTATACCTTCTCTAATCAATGCTTGCTGTTTATTGTACGTACTGGCTTTGCTGTATTTCGTGAATGAATAAAACTTTTCTGAAACTTGTGTTTAATGAATGTCATCATTGATAAGAATAAAATCATGGTGGATACAGAGATTATTTTGGTGACTTTTTTATTGAACAATATCGTTTGTTGAGCTACAGCTGGGGATAACGTAACATAATCTTCATTTCGGGTTATATTTACCTTCTCCATTTTAATTTTCGCCTAGCATGGTCTATTTATGGCAATGTTCATCAGTATGCCCAATTTAGGCAGTGTGGGGATGTAATCAGAGACGTTGACGTCAGCAGGCTAAAGAGAAAGACTTGAAGGGGAAGTTGTTCGAGGGGAATAGCTGATCCAGATAACGGCTTGTGGAATTAGCCCTTTAGTGAGTAAGCTGATTGCGTCATAGACCTCAAGGCTTAAGGTATTTTAGTTAAAGCTACTGGATAATGCCGCCTTAGGGTACGTGATGGAAGATTACTGATATGCTGAACTTTGCGGCGGAACCCGCCTCCGGTATTTCTTCTTACAATCCTGCGTAGTTATACCATTAGCTGCTGCGCCTGTAGCTATCTATACATTATGCAAGCTGGGTTCGGATGTAATTGAACTTTTCGTAGCCCTGAACAACTTGAAAATGTTAACATTATTGGTTTCCCCTTTGGTAGTTTTCTACGGTATAGTGTGCTAGATCAGCGTCCAATGTTATCAACGCCCAAACCCGGGTTAAATTCACGTGTTGATAGCTAAATAAATCCGGCTTTGCGACTTAACCCGGGTTTGTGTGTTGATAACATTGACCCCAGATGGTCCTACTGTCCTCTCACTCTCATACTTGTTAAATCTATTTTAACCGTGTGGACGAGACGTAATACCCTATTTCACTTAATTTAAATATCAGTTTATGTTGAAAAAGGGAAATGACTGTGTGACGAAGTTGAAGCATTCAGTGTTTTCTCAAAAGTGATTAATTGATTAATTAAATTAGTTTAGCAGGTTTTCGAGGAAAAATTTCGCTACATTCTACCGTTTTTGAAGTTTTCGGTACCAAGTCACATCCTTATTCTATTATATTCTTATATTATTCTGTAATATTCTTATTCCGGTCATATTCTTATTCCTATTTTATTCAGTAATAAAATTACAGCCTATTGCACCAAATAAGAATAAGATTGGAATAGGTTTATTCCTATTTTATTCCGGAATAAAATCGGAATAGAAAGAATCCCATCGCGCCAAATAAAAATAAAATCAGAATAAGAATAGGATTAGATTAAGAGTATTGCACCATACTTATTCCGGAATAAAATATGAATAAAATGCGAAAAAGTCCCACATTTATTCTTAGTCCTATTCTTCTTCAAGAGCAGGTTTAAACCCATATTTTAAGAGATTTCCTGAATTTTTGATCCATATAATATTTTCTTAACTTGCTACATCAGGATCTCAAAAGTGTGCAGTCGTCCAAAATTTTTTCTTGTGCCAGGATGTGAAGGATATAGTATAAGATATAGGATGAGAGTCTGAGAGTATAATGCCAAAAACCGAAAATTTTCATATATTTTCACCTAAAAATGTGGGGCTGGTCCCAGAATGTTATAAAGAGCACCAATATAGCTTATTTTGAAAGTTTCATCTACTTTCGTAAAGAATTGAAGACTATTGGGTCAAATTTACATAAAAGGATCCAAAAACGAAACAATTTATCTTCGCTTAGGCAGGATATTTTTTAGGGATTTTTTTTCGGGGGGGGGCTTCCCGGGGGGGGGAGAAATTTCGGGGGGGGGGAGATTTTTCGGTAAAAATTAGCCAAAAATTTCTATTTTGGCGTATTTTGCACGGAGAAACGCAAAAAGTTTTCAAAAATGCCAGGATTTAAGCCAAAAATAGCTGTTTTTAGGTAAAAATCTCCGGCGGAGCCGGAAAATTTTTGAAAATTGACCATTTTTGAGAAAATGTAGACGTCATTCAGGGGGAAGACCAAAATCCCGGGGGGGCGATTTCGGGGGGGAGGCATTTTCGGGTGGGGGAGGGCAATTTCGGCCCCCCCTCCTGTAAAAAAATACCCTGCTTAGGCAGTCGAAGGAGACCTCCAATATAAATTGTAACAAATTCATCAGAACATTTAGAAAGCTTAAAAATGACATAAATTATTGTCGCAGCGCATCCCTGTTTATTATCCTCCCAAAACTGCTACACTACCTAATCAACTAATCACTAACTAATCACTTTTATGCAACGGGCCCAAGTTGTTTGTGCTCTAACGCATCTGTAAAATTACTGCAATCCCATTTATGATTTCGGTTTGATAATAAACAGGGATGCGCTGCGACAACAATTTATGTCATTTTAAGCTTTCTAAATGTTCTGATAATTTCGATACAATTTATATTGGAGGTCTCCTTCGACTGCCTAAGCAGGGTATTTTTACGGGAGGAGCCGAAATTGCCGCCACTACGAAAATGCCTCCCCGAAATCGCTGCTTGGTCTTCCCCCTGAATGACGTCTACATTTTCTCAAAAATTGTCGAAATTTTCAAAAATTTTCCGGCTCCACCGGAAATTTTTACCTAAAAACAGCTATTTTTGGCCCAAATCCTGGCATTTTGAAACTTTTGCATTTCTCCGACAAAAATACGCCAAAATAGCAACTGAATTTGCCGAAAAATCTCCCCGAAATTTCCTCCCCCCCCCCGGGAAGCCCCCCCGAAAAAAAATCCCTAAAAAATATCCTGCCTAAGCGAAGATAAATTGTTTCGTTTTTTGGATCCTTTTATGTAAATTTGACCCAATGAGTCTTCAATTCTTTACGAAAGTAGATGAAACTTTCAAAATAAGCTATATTGGTGCTCTTTATAACATTCTGGGACCAATTTTACATTTTTAGGTGAAAATATATGAAAATTTTCGGTTTTTGGCATTATACTCTCAGACTCTCATCCTATATCTTATACTATATCCTTCACATCCTGGCACAAGAAAAAATTTTGGACGACTGCACACTTTTGAGATCCTGATGTAGCAAGTTAAGAAAATATTATATGGATCAAAAATTCAGGAAATCTCTTAAAATATGGGTTTAAACCTGCTCTTGAAGAAGAATAGGACTAAGAATAAATGTGGGACTTTTTCGCATTTTATTCATATTTTATTCCGGAATAAGTATGGTGCAATACTCTTAATCTAATCCTATTCTTATTCTG
Source organism: Trissonchulus latispiculum (assembly GCA_030248195.1). Classification (NCBI taxonomy): domain Eukaryota; kingdom Metazoa; phylum Nematoda; class Enoplea; order Enoplida; family Ironidae; genus Trissonchulus; species Trissonchulus latispiculum. The sequence goes on along the minus strand of JASAND010009025.1, from coordinate 511 downwards.
ATTTTATTTTTATTTGGCGCGATGGGATTCTTTCTATTCCGATTTTATTCCGGAATAAAATAGGAATAAACCTATTCCAATCTTATTCTTATTTGGTGCAATAGGCTGTAATTTTATTACTGAATAAAATAGGAATAAGAATATGACCGGAATAAGAATATTACAGAATAATATAAGAATATAATAGAATAAGGATGTGACTTGGTACCGAAAACTTCAAAAACGGTAGAATGTAGCGAAATTTTTCCTCGAAAACCTGCTAAACTAATTTAATTAATCAATTAATCACTTTTGAGAAAACACTGAATGCTTCAACTTCGTCACACAGTCATTTCCCTTTTCAACGCCAAACTAGATATTTTAAATTAAGTGAAATAGGGTATTACGTCTCGTCCACACAGTTAAAATAGATTTAACAAGTATGAGAGTGAGCAGACAGTAGGACCATCTGGGGTCAATGTTATCAACACACAAACCCGGGTTAAATTCACGTGTTGAGCAATACGTAACT
>JASAND010009024.1:0-12217 GCA_030248195.1 Trissonchulus latispiculum | reverse complement strand
ATTTCACGTTCCGTCTTAGCTTAATGTCAGTCAATAAAAAATTGAAGCAGTTGAATACTCATCGAATATAGCTGTTTGCATGTACTGTTAGACTAGCTGCTAGGAATATATACGTAAATTATCTTCACATTTTGTTGTGTTGAAGTACCGCAGGCTCTACTACTAGGAGAGGTCTAAGGATATGATGCTAAAGCTATTGGTCCAAGTCGGGGAGGAAATAGAAGATCATTAGGAGAGTCTTAAATTATTCTTTTGAATATAAATTTTCCGTATATAAATGGACACGTAAAATGCGCTGGTTAGTATGAAGCACTTATCGAAGAAAACGTTTGCTAAAATAAAAGTTCGAATAAAGCTCGAGCACATACCGTAGCTGTAGGTTATTTATGAACTATAAACCAAATGTATCGTGGATATGCATAATAATTTACATTTACAAACCGCGAATATGGGTTGTTCGGCGAAGCTGTGCCCATATTAATTCGCTCACAACCTAGTCCTCTTCTATTTTTTAACCCTAACCCCATATTAAGCTTACAAAGACTAGTCCTCTCTTGATTTTGCAACCTCACCATCACCCATATTACTTTTTCATGCTCCAGAGGAGCATTTTTATTTCTTGTTTATGATTTTATACAATTAATTTAAGATCATTATGTAAACGCCTAAGTTCAAGAGATTTCATTCCAAGTAGACGCAGACGTTCCGTATACATGAGGTTTTCAAAACCAGGAACCCGTTTTGTAAATTTTCTCTGAATTTTTTCAATTAAATCAATATCTTTTGGTAAGTAGGGTGACCAAACTGAGGTGCCACTTTCTGCAATAGGACGAACGAAAGTAGTGAACATTTTCACTAAGAAATTTGTCTCTGGATTTAAAAGACTTAAAAATTAAAGCCTGGATGGATACCCACAGCTTTTTTTATATACTGACATACAGTGATTGCTAAATTGTAAATTTTTATTCATTATAAATCCAAGGTCTTTAATTTCACTTGTAACTGGTAAATTTTCGCCGTTGATTTTATACAAGGCTGTTGTATGGATGGTCCAAAATTTGTAACTGAACACTTTTGAATAGCTAAACTCAATTGCCATTCAATTGACCACGCATACAACCGGTTTAAATCATCTTGGAGACGTCCATCAGTTATGCTAGATTTTTTGCTGCTGAATACAATTTAACATCATCAGCGTATATATATATCAGTATATTTGCCTGAGTTACACAATCAACAACATCGTTTATATATACTAAAAAGAGAACGGGACCCAACACAGTTACAAATTGAGAACGGTTGGAAAGAAAAGCGCGAATCCAATTTAATAATTTGCCATTTATTCCATACCTTTCAAGTTTGTATATTAGCTTCGCATGAGAGACTGTATCGAAAGCTTTAGCAAAATCTAGATAACAACAATGAACAACATTTCCTGATTCTATAATCTTAGACCAATCATACAAAGATTTCAAAACATTAGAAATGGTGGATTTCTTTTTTAGAAATCAAGCAAACACAGGTCAGACTGACAGGTCGGTAATTCGACGGGTCTGAGTTTTTGCCTTTCTTTTTGTAAATTGGAATAATTTTCGCTTCTAGCCATTGAAGTGGTAATTCCCCAGAGTCAATGCTTATTTGAAAAATGCGTCTTAAAGGCGCCTTAATACCCTCTTTTACTCGCTTAAGAAAAAAGGAAGAGAAATCATCGGGACCTGCAGACTTCTTGTTTGGCAACTTTTCTGTATATTTTACTATTAACTCTTCAGTAATTAGTATATATATCCTCAAGATTTTGATCAGTACGGTAATTAAAAATAGGAAAGTTATTATTGTCTTGAACGTATATATACACTGCGGAACTGCTGATTTAGGAGTTCCGCTTTTGCCTATCTGAGGATGCGTCAATACCATTTTGTTCTAATGGTGGAATAGAATTCTTTGAGGTCATTTTTAAGTTTAAGCTTTAAAGTTTAAGCTTAAATTTGATAGTTTTTATTGTTTAAATAGCATGGACTATATATGTTTATTGCATATTTGTTTAGTATATAATTAATTTATTACGGAGATCAACAGAATGATATAAGAAATTACGGATGGAACAAATAGCAAGGGTTTTTAAAAATATTTTGAAGAAACGTCATTTAAAATTTCAAAATCCAAATGAAGCTAGCCAAAAAGGAGAAATTTAGTTTAATTCAACTTGGAGAAATTGTTTAATTCAATTTTTTGTGAAACCTGTGAAAAACTTTTAGCTTATCATAGGGGTCGCGGCAGCGACCCCTATAATATGTGTGAAAAGTGGCTGGAGACAGTGTAAAATAAGCTGCGCAGAAGCTGCGCAAAATCCTGCGCAGATCCTGCGCAGATTTCATGCGCAAATTGTAGAGCACATCGAGTTTAGTATGTCTGCGAAGTTTCAGCCCCGTATCAGTTAGCGTTAAAAAGTTGCGCCCCGGACCGGTTATGGCGGCGATGTTTTTTCCGGTTTCTCCTATTTGATGGTTGTATTGTACATAATGTTCGCCGCTTTCACGTGATCTGCAGCGGTGGGCCAACCTAAAGGGCTATGGGGTCTAGTAGTACCCTCTAAAGAATTTAAGAATCACAACTTTTTTGCGCCGCAGCTGCGCCAGCGCCGCAGTGGCGCCGCAAAAATCGGCTCATAGCGAAAAGTGACCATTTTTGTGGTCGTCGCTCAGGTCGAACGTTACGAGCTGGAGCTGATTTCTTTTTATATTCAGAAATTACATATAACTAACGGTCCAGGTTGCGTTTCTCTATCACTTCCCTAGCGACCACAGTGGCCCGTCCAAAATGGCGAAAATTCGAAAAATGAAAAATCGAAATTTCTCGCTATCTATTCAACTTTGAAAGCTCAAATCTTCCATACAATGGTTTTCTGGCACGGAGAATCGATTCCCGCAGTCAGTTGTACGTCAGACCCACCCATCTTGCTGGGCTGGTTCCACTTTGCCGTCGGGAGGGTCAAGTCGGAAACCGCTTCCTGGAGGTCCATAGTAGGCTCTACCTGGCCTCTCAAAACTTTGTCTATAGTGGTTTTCTGGTGTGCCCAGCTCATTCCCGGTATCCGTTTTTCCGTCCTACGTGTCTATATTGCTAGGCTGGTTCTACTTTGCCGTCGGGAGGGTCAAGTCGGAAACCGCTTCCTGGAGGTCCATAGTAGGCTCTACCTGGCCTCTCAAAACTTTGTCTATAGTGGTTTTCTGGTGTGCCCAGCTCATTCCCGGTATCCGTTTTGCCGTCCGACGTGTCTATATTGCTGGGCTGGTTCTACTTTGCCGTCTGGAGGGTCAAGTCGGAAACCGCTTCCTGGAGGTCCATAGTAGGCTCTACCTGGCCTCTCAAAACTTTGTCTATAGGGGTTTTCTGGTGTGCCCAGCTCATTCCCGGTATTCGTTTTGCCGTCCGACGTACCTATTTTGCTGGGCTGGTTCTACTTTGCCTTTTGAAGGGTCAGTCGGTTGGGAGGGTCAAATGGTAGAAAATAAAGTTTCTCAACAGTGGTCAAATTTGGTATCAAATGAAAGCCCTAAGTGAGCTGAGCAACTTTTGTCATAGAACTGCGTACCCAAAGTGGCTGTAGGTGCTGTGGTGGGGTGGGATGGGGACTTAGGCGATTTTGGGTCAAAAATAAAATTTTTCAAAAGTGGTAAAATTTGGCATCAAATGAAAGCCCTAAGTGAGCTGAGCAACTTTTGTCATAGAACTGCGTACTCAAAGTGGCTGTAGAGTGCTGTGGTGGGGTGGGATGGGGACTTAGGCGATTTTGGGTCAAAAATAAAATTTTTCAAAAGTGGTCAAATTTGGTGTCAAATGAAACCCGAAGCGAACAGAAGAACTTTCGCCATGGAACCATCCACCAAAAGTTGCTGTGTCGGATTTATGCCTTTATATACTTTCTCAACCGGAATTTAAAGATAGACATAGGCCCAACACACATATTATCCCCTTTTGTGCGGAGCATTTTTGTTACTTGTATGATTAATGGATGAAAATTTATCATAGGGGTCGCGGCAGCGACCCCTATAATATGTGTCAAAAGTCCCTGGAGACACCGTAAAATAAGCTGCGCAGAGGCTGCGCAAAATCCTGCGCAGATCCTGCGCAGATTTCATGCGCAAATTGTAGAGCACATCGAGTTTAGTATGTGTGCGAAGTTTCAGCCCCGTATCACTTTCCGTTAAAAAGTTGCGCCCCGGACCGGTTATGGCGGCGATGTTTTTTTTCCGGTTTCTCCTATTTAATGGTCGTATTGTCCTGACTTTCCGCCTCTTTCACGTAATCTGCAGCGGAGGCCGGACCTAAAGGGGTATAGGGTCTGGTAGTACCCCATGCGCCATTTAAGAATCGCTACTTTTTTTGCGCCGCAGGTGCGCCACAGCGCCGCAGCGGCGCCGCAAAAGTCGGCTCAGAGCGAAAAGTGACCATTTTTGTGGTCGCTGCGCAGCTCGAACGTTAAGAGCTGGAGCCGATTTCTTTTTATATTCAGAAACTACATATATTGAACTAACTAAATAGCTAAGTCTCGTTTCTGTATCACTTCCCATGCGACCACTGTGGCCGGTCAAAAATGGTGAAAATTCGAAAAATGAAAAATCGAAATTTCTCGCTGTGTATTCAACTTAGAAAGCTCAATTCTTTCATACAAAGGTTTTCTGGCACGGCGAATTGATTCCCGTAAGCAGTTTTGCCGTCGGACCCACCCATATTGCTGGGCTGGTTCCACTTTGCTGTCGGGAGGGTCAAGTCGGTACCGACTTCCAAGAACACCATATAGGACTGTGCATAGCCTCTCAAAACTTTGTCCATAGGGGTTTTCTGGTGCGCCCAGCTCATTTCCGGTGTCCGTTTTGCCGTCCGACCCACCCATTTTGCTGGGCTGGTTCCACTTTGCTGTCGGGAGGGTCAAGTCGGTACCGACTTACAAGAACACCATATAGGACTGTGCATAGCCTCTCAAAACTTTGTCCATAGAGGTTTTCTGGTGCGCCCAGCTGATTCCCGGAGTCCGTTTTGCCGTCCGACCCACCCATTTTGCTGGACTGGCTCCACTTTGCCGTTTGAAGGGTAAATCGGGTAGGCGGTCAAGTGGTCAAAAATAAAATTTTTCAAAAGTGGTCAAATTTGGTACCAAATGAAAGCCCTAAGTGAGCTGAACAACTTTTGTCATAGAAGTGCGTACCTAAAGTGGCTGTAGAGGGCTGTGGTGGGGTGGGGTGGGGACTTAGGCGATTTTGTGTAAAAAATAAAAAATTTCAAAAGTGGTCAAATTTGGTACCAAATGAAAGCCCGAATCGAACTGACCAACTTTTGTCATAGAAGTGCGTACCTAAAGTGGCTGTAGAGGGCTGTGGTGGGGTGGGGTGGGGACTTAGGCGATTTTGGTTAAAAATTAAAATTTTCAAAAGTGGTCAAATTTGGTACCAAATGAAAGCCCGCATCGAACTAAGCAACTTTTGTCGTAGAAGTGCGTACCTAAAGTGGCTGTAGAGGCCTGTGGTGGGGTGGGGGTGGGGACTTATATAGGCGATTTTGGGTCAAAAATTAAAATTTTCAAAAGTGGTCAAATTTGGTACCAAATGAAAGCCCGCATCGAACTGAGCAACTTTTGTCATAGAAGTGCGTACCTAAAGTGGCTGTAGAGGGCTGTGGTGGGGTGGGGTGGGGACTTAGGCGATTGGGGGGGAAGAGGTCGAGTGGGGGGGGGGACCCAAAAAGTGGGGTGGGGACTTAGGCGAGTGGGGGGGAAGAGGTCGAGTGGGGGGGGGGACCCAAAAAGTGGCGGGGCGCCGCCCCCCCCCCCCCACCCCCCCCCCCAGTAAAAAAACCCCAGCTGTATATATTGCAACCATGCAGAATCCATTTTGTATTTTACTCAGAAAACTCTAATAACAAAGTAATCATATATACTAAATTTTAATGACAAGCTAAGGAATTAAAAGCCGATGTTCTAAACAAGTTTAGCTTATGTAGCTGATGTTTATACCTAAGTTCATAGCCAAATACGGTTAGATTCGTTACTACATTACGAAATTTGTTCAAGATTTGTAATTTTCAGAATATTTATTTTAACTTTGTCTTGAGTACAGAGAGAATAAAAGTAAACTAAAATTGTAACAGATATCTCTCATTTTCTAAAAATGTCAATGACGGCATAATTTTTTTCGCGACTATTTTTTTATTTTGTCATTTGAAAATGCTGCAACTTTTCTTGAGGCTCTAGTTAAGTTAAATGAACTTTTTGATTATGACTAGAAATTATCAGGCAAGCCAGATAAAAACTAAACATGTTTACGACTTATTTTGTCAAAGGAGCAGTTGTTATATATTGCTCGCAAAAATTTCGTGGAGTCAATTTCCATCTACTTATTTAGCTTAATTTAAAAGTCAGCTTAACCAAGTAAGAAATTAAATTTTATTTGTCAGTAAATCCCCTTTAAGGTGGTGATTCCTTTTGGAGACATCAACTTTGAACCCTTATTACTCATTCATTCGTTGGAGTTAAGAAAGCATTTTTATATCAAAATGTAGCTTAACATTTGCTCTTTCTAATGAACACAATGAAACTAATTTTAGTTCTCGGAAGTTATTTTACTGCATTTTCGAAGTAATTTAATTTTCCAGATTTTTTGCAGACTAAAGTAAATTTTTTCGTGAGGCATCAGCCACATCATTCGATTCCACTATCAAATACCTGGGGACCCTTTTTTAATTATTATGAAACCGCTTTTCGTTAGAAAGAAATTAGCTAAAATGTAATCGCAACCTGGATTTTGCCTACTTTTCCCAACTTTGGCAGGCGACCACTTCAGCTAGAAAGCAGCAATCGGGGCAACTAAAAAGGGTCCCTGGGTATTTTTGTGTAAAACACGTCTAGTAAGTGGCACCCCTCTAGCTTGCATAGCAAATGCTCCACAATCGCTGAAAAAAATTTGGTCATGTTTTTGCAAAAACCACATTTTTATGCTAGCAGCGTACGGGATAGCATATAGACGATTACAATGCCACGAATAATCGACCTCGATGAGACCTTCAAATTGACACCCTTAGCTTAATTTTATGGCTTGCGTAGCTCAAGAAATGGAGGATTATTTGATTTCTGCAAAAATGACAAGTTTTCAACCCCAAAATGAGAAAATCAGCTATATCTCAATATAGAGAAAAGCTAGAAAGGTGCGTCAAAAAGCAAAAATGTAGGGCACAACAAGATGTTTTGAATGAATATAATCATAGCTGTGCAGCGATTGTCTAACTGTCAAAAATCGGCAAAAACGACCCTGAGCGGAGAAGTCGAATTTTTGAAGCGGGATTGCGCGGAGGGTATTAGAACGCTAAAAGAACATATTTTGGAAAGTTTCATCAAATTTCATCTTGATTTGAATCGTCAACCAACAATATGTGCCCAAAAGGAATCACCACCTTAGGTACGCACTTCCATGTCAAAAGTTGCTCAGCTCACTTAGGGCTTTCATTTGGTACCAAATTTGACCACTTTTGAAAATTTTAATTTTTGACCCAAAATCGCCTCAGTCCCCACCCCCCCCCACCACAGCCCTCTACAGCCACTTTAGGTACGCACTTCTATGACAAAAGTTGTTCAGCTCACTTAGGGCTTTCATTTGGTACCAAATTTGACCACTTTTGAAAAATTTTATTTTTGACCACTTGACCGCCTACCCGATTTACCCTTCAAACGGCAAAGTGGAGCCAGTCCAGCAAAATGGGTGGGTCGGACGGCAAAACGGACTCCGGGAATCAGCTGGGCGCACCAGAAAACCTCTATGGACAAAGTTTTGAGAGGCTATGCACAGTCCTATATGGTGTTCTTGTAAGTCGGTACCGACTTGACCCTCCCGACAGCAAAGTGGAACCAGCCCAGCAAAATGGGTGGGTCGGACGGCAAAACGGACACCGGAAATCAGATGGCCGCACCAGAAAATCCCCTATGGACAAAGTTTTGAGAGGCTATGCACAGTCCTATATGGTGTTCTTGGAAGTCGGTACCGACTTGACCCTCCCGACAGCAAAGTGGAACCAGCCCAGCAATATGGGTGGGTCCGACGGCAAAACTGCTTACGGGAATCAATTCGCCGTGCCAGAAAACCTTTGTATGAAAGAATTGAGCTTTCTAAGTTGAATACACAGCGAGAAATTTCGATTTTTCATTTTTCGAATTTTCACCATTTTTGACCGGCCACAGTGGTCGCATGGGAAGTGATAGAGAAACGAGACTTAGCTATTTAGTTAGTTCAATATATGTAGTTTCTGAATATAAAAAGAAATCGGCTCCAGCTCTTAACGTTCGAGCTGCGCAGCGACCACAAAAATGGTCACTTTTCGCTCTGAGCCGACTTTGCGGCGCCGCTGCGGCGCTGGCGCACCTGCGGCGCAAAAAAGTAGCGATTCTTAAATGGCGCATGGGGGTACTACCAGACCCTATACCCCTTTAGGTCCGGCCTCCGACTGCAGATTACGTGAAAGAGGCGGAAAGTCAGGACAATACGACCATTAAATAGGAGAAACCGGAAAAAAAAAAACATCGCCGCCATAACCGGTCAGGGGCGCAACTTTTTAACGGAAAGTGATACGGGGCTGAAACTTCGCACACATACTAAACTCGATGTGCTCTACAATTTGCGCATGAAATCTGCGCAGGATCTGCGCAGGATTTTGCGCAGCCTCTGAGCAGCTTATTTTACGGTGTCTCCAGGGACTTTTGACACATATTATAGGGGTCGCTGCCGCGACCCCTATGATACCTCGCTCCCCGGGTTTGTGTGTGTTGGGTCTTTGTTCTATCCTTTAAATTCCGGTTGAAGAAGTAAAGACAAAGGTTTCATGGGCAACGTGATGTGCCGCACAGCAAATATTGGTGGATGGTTCCATGTCAAAAGTTGCTCAGCTCGCTTAGGGCTTCCATTTGGCACCAAATTTGACCACTTTTGAAAATTTTAATTTTTGACCCAAAATCGCCTAAGTCCCCACCCCACGCCACCACAGCACTCTACAGCCACTTTGAGCATGCGGTTCTATGACAAAAGTTGCTCAGCTCGCTTAGGGCTTTCATTTGGTACCAAATTTGACCACTTTTGAAAATCTTTCATTTTTGACCGAAAATCGCCTAAGTCCCCACCCCACCCCACCACAGCACTCTACAGCCACTTTGAGCATGCAGGTCTATGACAAAAGTTGCTCAGCTCGCTTAGGGCTTTCATTTGATACCAAAGTTGACCACTGTTGAAAAATTTATTTTCGACCATTTGACCCTCCCAACCCACTGACCCTTCCAAACGGCAAAGTAGAACCAGCCCAGCAAAATAGGTACGTCGGACGGCAAAACGGATACCGGGAATGAGCTGGGCACACCAGAAAACCCCTATAGACAAAGTTTTGAGAGGCCAGGTAGAGCCTACTATGGACCTCCAGGAAGCGGTTTCCGACATGACCCTCCAGACGGCAAAGTGGAACCAGCTCAGCAAGATGGATGGAGGCCTACGGCAGGCCCCAGGAATGAGCTGGGCACACCAGAAAACCCCTATAGACACAGTTTTGAGCGGCCAGGTGAGCGGCCCGGGTCCCCCCCGTGCCGCCTGCTATGCCGTGGCGGCGGATACTGATGGCTGGGCACCCGCCCTTAGCAGTTTTGAGATGAGCCTACTATGGACCTCCAGAAGCGGTTTCCGACTTGACCCTCCCGACGGCAAAGTGGAACCAGCCCAGCAAGATGGGTGGGTCTGACGGTAAAACTGACTGCGGGAATCGATTCTCCGTGCCAGAAAACCATTGTATGGAAGATTTGAGCGTTCAAAGTTAAATAGATAGCGAGAAATTTCGATTTTTCATTTTTCGAATTTTCGCCATCTTTGACGGGCCACTGTGGTCGCTAGGGAAGTGATAGAGAAACGCAACCTGGAAAGTTAGTTATTCAGTAATGCCTAATTCTGAATATAAAAAGAAATCAGCTCCAGCTCGTAACGTTCGACCTGAGCGACGACCACAAAAATGGTCACTTTTCGCTATGAGCCGACTTTGCGGCGCCACTGCGGCGCAGCTGCGGCGCAAAAAAGTTGTGATTCTTAAATTCTTTAGAGGGATACACTAGAACCCATAGCCCTTTAGGTTGGTCCAGCGCTGCAGATCACTTGAAAGGTGCGAACATTATGTACAATACAACCATCAAATAGGAGAAAAAATGGAGAGAAACAAAAACCGGAAAAAAAACATCGCCGCCATAACCGGTCCGGGGCGCAACTTTTTAACGTAAAGTGACACGGGGCTGGAACTTCACAGACATACTAAACTCGATGTGCTCTACAATTTGCGCATGAAATCTGCGCAGGATCTTTGCGCAGCTTCTGCGCAGCTTATTTTACACTGTCTCCAGCCACTTTTCACACATATTATAGGGGTCGCTGCCGCGACCCCTATGATAAGCTAAAAGTTTTTCACAGGTTTCACAAAAAATTGAATTAAACAATTTCTCCAAGTTGAATTAAACTAAATTTCTCCTTTTTGGCTAGCTTCATTTGGATTTTGAAATTTTAAATGACGTTTCTTCAAAATATTTTTAAAAACCCTTGCTATTTGTTCCATCCGTAATTTCTTATATCATTCTGTTGATCTCCGTAATAAATTAATTATATACTAAACAAATATGCAATAAACATATATAGTCCATGCTATTTAAACAATAAAAAACTATCAAATTTAAGCTTAAACTTTAAAGCTTAAACTTAAAAATGACCTCAAAGAATTCTATTCCACCATTAGAACAAAAATGGTATTGACGCATCCTCAGATATAAAAAGCTGAATTTTTTTTCCTTCTTTCTTTTTCTTTCTCTCCTCTTTATCCTTTCCTCTTCTCCCCTTTTTGTTTTTTCTTTCTCTCTCTTTTTCTTTGTTCTTATTTCCCCCTCTCTTTTTTTATATATAAACAATGTTGTAGATTGTGTAGACTGACGCTGATAATTATGCTGATCTATGCAGATGATGATGATAAATTGTATTTAGCAGCTAAAAGATAAAGTAATACTGAAGGTCGCTTCCAAGATGATTTAAATCGCTTGTATAAATGGTCATTTGAATGGCAATTGAGTTTAGCTATTCAAAAGTGTTCAAATCTTGGACCATTCCTACAACAGCTATGATTAATATAAAAAATAAAACTAACGATGAAAACTTACCAGTCACAAGCGAAACTAGTGACCCTAGATTTATAATAAATAAAAATTCACATTCCAGCAATCACTGCGTGTCGGTACTCGGTTACATAAAAAGCGATGAGCATCCAGGCATTAATATTCAAATCTTTAAATCCAGAGGGATAAATTTCTTGGTTAAAATGTTTACTAATTTCGTTCGCCTATCGTAGAAAGTGGTATTGCAGTTTGGTGCAGTTACTTATTGACGGATATTCTTGATTTAATTGTAAAAATTCAAACAAAATCTACTAAACGTATTGCTGGTTTGGAAAACCTTATTTAATCGGAAGTTGCGTCTACTTGGAATTAAGTCGTTTGAACTTAGGCGTTTACATAATGATCTTAAATTAATTGTATAAAATCATAAACAAGAAATAAAAATGCTCCTCTGGAGCATGAAAAAGTAATATGGGTGATGGTGAGGTTGCAAAATCAAGAGAGGACTAGTCTTTAAAATGCTTAATATGGGGCTAGGTTAAAAATAGAAGAGGACTAGGTTGTGAGCGAATTAATATGGGCACAGCTTCGCCGAACAACCCATATTCGCGGTTTGTAAATGTAAATTATTATGCATATCCACGATACATTTGGTTTATAGTTCATAAATAACCTACAGCTACGGTATGTGCTCGAGCTTTATTCGAACTTTTATTTTAGCAAACGTTTTCTTCGATAAGTGCTTCATACTAACCAGCGCATTTTACGTGTCCATTTATACGGAAAATTTATATTCAAGAATAATTTAGGACTCTCCCACGATCTTCTATTTCCTCCTGACTTGGACCAATAGCTTTAGCATCATATCCTTAGACCTCTCCTAGTAGTAGAGCCTGCGGTACTTCAACACAACAAAATGAAGATAATTTACGTATATATTCCTAGCAGCTAGTCTAACAGTACATGCAAACAGCTATATTCGATGAGTATTCAACTGCTTCAATTTTTTATTGACTGACATTGTGAAGGGAAAGCTAAGACGGAACGTGAAAT
>JASAND010009023.1:0-17701 GCA_030248195.1 Trissonchulus latispiculum | reverse complement strand
CAAAAATGCCAGGATTTAAGCTAAAAATAGCTATTGTTGCGAAAAAATTTCCGGCAAGGCCGGAAAATTTTCAAAAAAAATTGGCCTATTTTCGGTAAAAATTTGAGCCTCCAAAAAAATCCCGGGGGGAAGCAAAAATCCCGGGAGGGGGCGATTTCGGGGGGAAAGGCGTACTGCGGAGAGAGGTCAATTTTCGGGGGGGGGGGAGGTCAATTTCGGGAGGGGGCCGCCCCCTGTAAAAAATACCTTGGATTTGGGGGTCCGGCCGACAAAAAGATTATCGCAAAAGTATATACTAAGGAGTCCATTCGAAATCGAAACTTCTTCGTATTTTGCGATGTTATATATATGGATACGACATACGTAGCTATCCGCACACCACACATTTAATAAACTGATAGATCTCTTTCAGCACAAAGGTCAAAACATCTAATACTATAACTTCCGATATAACGATATATAATCTATATATATATAACGTCGTAGCACGCAAATGATAATGAACGCGTTTGTTTGTATGCCACTAAAAAGACTGTATGCAAACGGCACCCGCATAACAACGCTCAACCAAACTGATAACAAATCTTTTCATCGCATGCAACTGCATATCATCATCATCATTATATACGTATATAATATATATATACAATATACAAATCATAGGGGTCGCAGTAGCGACCCCTATAATATGAGTGAAAATGGTCGAATGACCGTGTAAAACAAGGCTGCGCAGAAGCTGCGCAGATTCCTGCGCAGATTATGTGCGCAAAAAATTGTTCGTGTCGAGTTTAGTATATCTGCCAAGTTTCATCCCCGTACCACTTTCCGGTAAAAAGTTGCGCCAAAAATCGCTTACAAAAATTGTGTTTTTTCTTTTTTTCCGGTTTCTCGCTTTTGATGTCTCATAAAAGGGGTTACATATAGCTTAAATAACTACAGATAGAAAAATTTTTGCCTATGAAACCCATATATATTCTTGTAGTACAAATCATAAATAAGAAAATTATCATGGGGCAGCTCGGAGAGCGCCCCATAATATGAGCCAAAAAGGTACATTGCGTGTTTTCAAAATGCTTAATTAGGCGTAACTAATTAACGGTAAGGAATTAAGAGCTAATATTTACATTTTTGAAATCCCCAGGCCAAGAGCTTTCGAATGATACCAAACTTGCCCGGAAAAAATGAACTTTGAAAATTTTCATTTTTCAGACCTACTTTCTAAGTGGGGTTTTTTTTTTTTATTCTCTTGTGTTTCTCCTTTACGCTCGTGCTACTTATTCTAGCACACTGATTTTTCACATGCCTTATTGTGGTAACCTTTACCTATTATTATCTTGTTAACGAAACCATGAACCTGTTCACTATTGATTATTTTGGCCTAATTCGGCTTCTAGCGGTTTCTACAGACTGTCAAACATGGGCTCACGAACATTCGGACTTAGAGAATTTTCGAGGGTCCCAACATAGAAAATTGTCAAAAAGTCGTCTAAAATGGCGTTTTTCGGCCATTTGGTGGTGCGCTTATATAGTAAATCGGGGTCGCTGAAAACGATGAGCATATCGCCGAAACCGACGGATGTGACCCTCGGGCTGCATGGCGCCCGTGGTTCCTCGCCCAGGGTCAAAGTGGGGAAAAGTCGCTAAAAACGACTATTTTTGGCCTTTCTGGAGCAGCCATATATAGTAAATCGGGGTCGCTGAACACGATAGGCATGTTTGCTTCTCCGTGTGGTGCCGCTATTGCGCTGCACTGCGATGCGGCAGCCGCAGCGACGCTGCAGGTGCAGCACCGTACAGCACGCCCTGTAACTTGAAATGGACATGTTGAAACTGCCTGAAAGCTTGCCCTTATATAGTAAATCGGGGTCGCTGAACACGATGAGAGTATCCTCGTCGCTGTGCGGCGCTGCTATCGTGCTGCGCTGCGGCGCTGCAGGTGCAGCACCGTACAGCACGCCCTGTAACTTGCAATAGACAAGTTGTAACTGCCTGAAAGCTTGCCCTTATATAGTAAATCGGGGTCGCTGAACACGATGAGAGTATCCTCGTCGCTGTGCGGCGCTGCTATCGTGCTGCGCTGCGGCGCTGCAGGTGCAGCACCGTACAGCACGCCCTGTAACTTGCAATAGACAAGTTGTAACTGCCTGAAAGCTTGCCCTTATATAGTAAATCGGGGTCGCTGAACACGATGAGAGTATCCTCGTCGCTGTGCGGCGCTGCTATCGTGCTGCGCTGCGGCGCTGCAGGTGCAGCACCGTACAGCACGCCCTGTAACTTGAAATGGACAAGTTGAAACTGCCTGAAAGCTTGCCCTTATATAGTAAATCGGGGTCGCTGAACACGATGAGAGTATCCTCGTCGCTGTGCGGCGCTGCTATCGTGCTGCGCTGCGGCGCTGCAGGTGCAGCACCGTACAGCACGCCCTGTAACTTGCAATAGACAAGTTGAAACTGCCTGAAAGCTTGCCCTTATATAGTAAATCGGGGTCGCTGAACACGATGAGAGTATCCTCGTCGCTGTGCGGAGATGCTATCGTGCTGCGCTGCGGCGCTGCAGGCGCAGCACGCCCTGTAACTTGAAATGGACATGTTGAAACTGCCTGAAAGCTTGCCCTTATATAGTAAATCGGGGTCGCTGAACACGATGAGAGTATCCTCGTCGCTGTGCGGAGATGCTATCGTGCTGCGCTGCGGCGCTGCAGGCGCAGCACGCCCTGTAACTTGCAATAGACAAGTTGTAACTGCCTGAAAGCTTGCCCTTATATAGTAAATCGGGGTCGCTGAACACGATGAGAGTATCCTCGTCGCTGTGCGGCGCTGCTATCGTGCTGCGCTGCGGCGCTGCAGGTGCAGCACCGTACAGCACGCCCTGTAACTTGCAATAGACAAGTTGAAACTGCCTGAAAGCTTGCCCTTATATAGTAAATCGGGGTCGCTGAACACGATGAGAGTATCCTCGTCGCTGTGCGGAGATGCTATCGTGCTGCGCTGCGGCGCTGCAGGCGCAGCACGCCCTGTAACTTGAAATGGACAAGTTGAAACTGCCTGAAAGCTTGCCCTTATATAGTAAATCGGGGTCGCTGAACACGATGAGAGTATCCTCGTCGCTGTGCGGAGATGCTATCGTGCTGCGCTGCGGCGCTGCAGGTGCAGCACCGTACAGCACGCCCTGTAACTTGAAATGGACATGTTGAAACTGCCTGAAAGCTTGCCCTTATATGGTAAATCGGGGTCGCTGAACACGATGAGAGTATCCTCGTCGCTGTGCGGTGCTGCTATCGTGCTGCGCTGCGGCGCTGCAGCCGCAGCACGCTCTGTAACTTGAAATAGAAAAGTTGAAACTGCCTGAAAGCTTGCCGTTATATAGTAAATCGGGGTCGCTGAACACAATGAGAGTATCCTCGTCGCTGTGCGGCGCTGCTATCGTGCTGCGCTGCGGCGCTGCAGGTGCAGCACCGTACAGCGTGCCCTGTAACTTGAAATGGACAAGTTGAAACTGCCTGAAAGCTTGCCCTTATATAGTATATCGGGGTCGCTGAACACGATGAGAGTATCCTCGTCGCTGTGCGGAGATGCTATCGTGCTGCGCTGCGGCGCTGCAGGCGCAGCACGCCCTGTAACTTGAAATGGACATGTTGAAACTGCCTGAAAGCTTGCCCTTATATAGTAAATCGGGGTCGCTGAACACGATGAGAGTATCCTCGTCGCTGTGCGGAGATGCTATCGTGCTGCTCTGCGGCGCTGCAGGCGCAGCACGCCCTGTAACTTGCAATAGACAAGTTGTAACTGCCTGAAAGCTTGCCCTTATATAGTAAATCGGGGTCGCTGAACACGATGAGAGTATCCTCGTCGCTGTGCGGCGCTGCTATCGTGCTGCGCTGCGGCGCTGCAGGTGCAGCACCGTACAGCGTGCCCTGTAACTTGAAATGGACAAGTTGAAACTGCCTGAAAGCTTGCCCTTATATAGTATATCGGGGTCGCTGAACACGATGAGAGTATCCTCGTCGCTGTGCGGTGCTGCTATCGTGCTGCGCTGCGGCGCTGCAGCCGCAGCACGCTCTGTAACTTGAAATAGAAAAGTTGAAACTGCCTGAAAGCTTGCCGTTATATAGTAAATCGGGGTCGCTGAACACGATGAGAGTATCCTCGTCGCTGTGCGGCGCTGCTATCGGCAGCCGCAGCGACGCTGCAGGTGCAGCACCGTACAGCGTGCCCTGTAACTTGAAATGGACAAGTTGAAACTGCCTGAAAGCTTGCCCTTATATAGTAAGTCGGGGTCGCTGAACACGATGAGCATATTGTCGACGTTGTGCTGTGCTGCTATCGTGCTGCGCTGCAGCGCTGCAGCCGCAGCACGCTCTGTAACTTGAAATAGACAATTTGAAACTGCCCGAAAGCTTGCCCTTACATAGTAAATCGGGGTCGCTGAACACGATGAGAGTATCCTCGTCGCTGTGCGGTGCTGCTATCATGCTGCGCTGCGGCGCTGCAGCCGCAGCACGCTCTGTAACTTGAAATAGACAATTTGAAACTGCCTGAAAGCTTGCCCTTATATAGTAAATCGGGGTCGCTGAACACGATGAGAGTATCCTCGTCGCTGTGCGGTGCTGCTATCGTGCTGCGCTGCGGCGCTGCAGCCGCAGCACGCCCTGTAACTTGAAATGGACATGTTGAAACTGCCTGAAAGCTTGCCCTTATATAGTAAATCGGGGTCGCTGAACACGATGAGCATATTGTCGACGCCGTATCTCGTCTGGTTCAACTGGTTCAACCGTGAACCAGTTCCTGGTTCAAGTTGCTGGGGTAGCATTTAGTTTAACAGTATGCGTTAATGTTATGGTCAATAAACCATATTAACACATTACACATTCCCTCATTCCCAAAAATGAAATAGGACAAGTAGGAAAAATGCTCCTTGCAGTCGCATGAAAAATACAATATGAGCCAGAAGGACAGCATTCAATTCGGGAAAAAACAAGATTTAAAATGTATAATATGAGCCAGCATTTACTTGTGTAAAGGACAAGATTTAAAAGTTTAATATGAGCAGCTCCCTTTCTCGGGCTCATATTGACGCCGCACGGACAGCCCGCTGGGAGTGGTTTCTCTCTATCTTCGTCGTGTTTTGCTCATATGATTCTGACAGAGCATTCAGTCAGACATACTTTATTGAATACACCAGATCTGTGACAGAAGCTAATGGTATGACAGCTAGCTAATGGTATATGCTGGCTGCAATGACAAAAAGGACTTACTGAAAAGTGCGTTGTGTAAAAATACCCCAGATTATGGTTGCGTAAATATATAATACGTAATTACGTAAATATATAATGTGATATTATCAATAGTCTAAGTAGCATGTTAAGTTACTCTATGCAGGCTCCTGGGGGGGGGGCGGCTCGGAGCAATGTCTATTTTTTACACTTACTCTAATTTTATACGTTGGCATCGATTAAGTTGCGCACATAACATCGTTCCCAAGGCGTCAATATGAGCCCGAGAAAGGGAGCTGCTCATATTAAACTTTTAAATCTTGTCCTTTACACAAGTAAATGCTGGCTCATATTATACATTTTAAATCTTGTTTTTTCCCGAATTGAATGCTGTCCTTCTGGCTCATATTGTATTTTTCATGCGACTGCAAGGAGCATTTTTCCTACTTGTATATATATAAAATAATTGGAAAACAAGAACAAAAAGTGCTCCTACGTCGCATGTAAAATACATATGAGTCCTCGTAGGCAGGTTGTACATAAGCAAAAACTAGCCTGTAAAATACATATGAGTTCCGTTGGGAGGTTGTAAATTAAGGAAAACAAGTTACAACCACTTAACATATGAGCCTGTCCTACAACGAGGCTCACATTAGCGTCACAGTGCATTCCACATTAAAGCCTCATTAAAGAACCTCAGCTTCACCCTCATTACGGAAAAAATATATAAATATACGCTGTGGCCCAGAAGAAATGGACTGAAATGAACTGCGACTGCTCAAGCTGAACTGTACACGAAACCTGATGTTTGCTGAAGCACTATGGCACATCTAATATTTCGCGATACGCTGTGGTACACGGTACACCTAATGCATTCTCGAAACACTTTCACATTATATATACACACGCAGAATGCGTTCCCAATTGGCTCTGAGTCAGAGCTCTTCATGTCGTGCCGTATGGAGAATATGCACACTATATATAATGACTGATCAACAAGATGTGTGAAGGACAATTTGTAATGAAAAGCTTTATGCAGTATTATATTCATACAAGTAACAAAAATGCTCCGCACAAAAGGAGATAATATGTGTGTTGGGCCTATATATAGGTCTGACTATGTCTGACATGTCTGCTTGTATATACGGTTGAGAAAGGCATAGATCCAACACAGCAACTTTTGGTGGATGGTGCCATGTCAAAAGTTGCTCAGCTCACTTAGGGCTTTCATTTGATACCAAATTTGACCACTTTTGAAAAATTTTATTTTCGACCACTTGACCCCTCACCCGACTGACCCTTCAAACAGCAAACTGGAACCAGCCCACCAAAATAGGTACCGCGGACTGCAAAACGGATACCGGAAATGAGCTGGGCGCACCAGATAACTCCTATAGACAAAGTTTTGAGAGGCCAGGTAAAGCCGTCTATGCACCTCCAGGAAGCGGTTTCCGACTTGACCCTCCCGACGGCAAAGTGGAACCCGCCCAGCAAGATGGGTGGGTCTGACGGTAAAACTGACTGCGGGAATAGATTCTCCGTGCCAGAAAACCACTGTATGGAAGATTTGAGCTTTCAAAGTTGAATAGATAGCGAGAAATTTCGATTTGTCATTTTCCGAATTTTCGCCATTTTTGACGGGCCACTGTGGTCGCTAGGGAAGTGATAGAGACACACAACCTGGACCGTTAGTTAGTTCAATATATGTAATTTCTGAATATAAAAAGAAATCAGCTCCAGCTCGTAACGTTCGACCTGAGCGGCGACCACAAAAATGGTCACTTTTCGCTATGAGCCGACTTTGCGGCGCCACTGCGGCACTGTGGCGCAGCTGCGGCGCAAAAAAAGTTGCGATTCTTAAATTCTTTAGAGGGTATATACTACTAGACCCTATAGCCCTTTAGGTTTGCCCGCCGCTGCAGTTCACGTGAAAGCGGCGAACATTATGGACAATACAAGCATCAAATAGGAGAAACCGGAAAAAATAAAAAAACATCACGTTCATAACCGGTCCGGAGCGCAACTTTTTAACGGAAGTGATACGGGGCTGAAACTTCCCAGACATACTAAACTCGATGTGCTCTACAATTTGTGCATGAAATCTGCGCAGGATCTGCGCAGGATTTTGCGCAGCTTCTGCGCAGCTTATTTTACACTGTCTCCAGCCACTTTTCACACATATTATAGGGGTCGCTGCCGCGACCCCTATGACAAGAACAAAAAGTGCTCCTTCGTCGCATGTAAAATACATATGAGTCTTAATACGAATAATTTGCAGATATATATATTTTACTTTTATATAAATACGTACTGCATATAGCTTTTCATTACAAAATTATCCTGCACATAGCTTGTTGATCAGTCATTATAGTGTGCATATGCTCAATACGGTACGCCATGAGGCGCTCTGACTCACAGCCAAGTGGGAACGCATTCTGCGTGTGTATGTGAAAGTGTTTCGAGAATGCATTAGGTGTACCGTGTACCACAGCGTATCGCGAAATATTAGGTGTGCCATAGTGTTTCAGGAAACATCAGGATGCATGTACAGTTCAGCTTGAGCAGTCGTAGTTCACTTCAGTCCATTTCTTCTGGGCCACAACGTCTATTCATATTTCCGTAATGTGGATGAAGCTGAGGTTCTTTAATGAGGCTTTAATGTGGAATGCACTCTGACGCCAATACGAGCCTCGTTGTAGGACAGGCTCATATGTTAAGCAGTTGCAACTTGTTTTCCTTAATTTACAACCTCCCTACGGAACTCATACGTATTTTACAGGCTAGTTTTTGCTTATGTACAACCTGCCTACGAAGACTCATATGTATTTTACATGCGACGAAGGAGCACTTTTTGTTCTTGTTTTTTTATTATTTTATATATGTATGCTCCACTATAGCCACTTTGAGCATGCAGTTCTAGGACAAAAGTTGCTCAGCTCGCTGAGGGCTTTCATTTGATACCAATTCGAAAAACAAACAAAATATTTACAATATATGTCCTTAATGTCTATACCTGCCAAGCCACCTTTGGTGACGACAGTTTCGTAAGTCATCGTCAAATTATCAGATTCATCGCTAGGAATTCTGTTTACCAAAAATTACCGATAACTTATCAAAATATAAATAAAAGAAAAAATTAAAACATTTATATATATATATACCGCTTAATTAATACGTACTACACAAAAGTGCAAGGTGATGAAATAGCATTTACGGATCGCTTTGTTGACCACTTTTGGAAAATTTCATTTTTGACTGAAAATCGCCTAAGTCCCCACCCCACCCCACCACAGCACTGTATAGCCACTTTGAGCATGCAGTTCTATGACAAAAGTTGCTCAGCTCGCTGAGGGCTTTCATTTGGTACCAAATTTGACCACTTTTGAAAAATTTCATTTTTGACCGCATGACCTCCCACCGACCTGACCCTCCAGATGGCAAAGTGGAACCAGCACAGCAAGATGGGTGGGTCAGACGGCATAACGGATGGCAGGAATGAGCTGGGCGCACCAGAAAACCCCTATAGGCAATGTTTTGAGAGGCTATGTACAGTCCTATATGGTGTTCCCGGAAGTCGGTACCGACCGGACCCTCCAGACGGCAAAGTGGAACCAGCACAGCAAGATGGGTGGGTCAGACGGCAAAACGGACACCGGGAATGAGCTGGGCGCACCAGAAAACCCCTATAGACAAAGTTTGGAGAGGCAAAGTAAAGCCTACTATGGACCTCCAGGAAGCGGTTACCGAACTGACCCCTCAGACGGTCAAGTGGAACCAGCCCAGCAACTTGGACTACTCGGGCAGCAAAACTGATAGCGGGAATCGATTCTCCATCCCAAAAAACCTTTGTATGCAAAATTTGAGCCACCCATGTAGCAAAATAAGCGAAAAAATTAAGTTCAAAGTTCGACCCAAAATTCACCAACTTTGGCCGGCCAGTACCGAAAAATTACGCACAGAGACGGAAAATCATATAGCATTTGAACGACCCCGATATGTGTACTGTTTAACCATATAGTCAGTATTACCCCATATATATCCCAATCTGACCTATTAAGGCGCCTTTGAAGCATACTTTTTGGCCATTTTAGCGTTTTGGCCGACTTTGGCCCCCAGCCAAAAATTTTTTCCGGCTCTGGGAGGCATAAAAACTAGCTTATTTTCTTATTTTTGATTTGTACTACAAGAATATATATGGGTTTCATAGGCAAAAATTTTTCTATCTGTAGTTATTCAAGCTACAAAACCCCCTTATGAGACATCAAAAGCGAGAAACCGGAAAAAAACATCACTCTCGTAAGCGATTTTTGGCATAACTTTTTAACGGAAAGTGGTACGGGGATGAAACTTCAGGAACATACCAAACTCGACACGTACAATTTTTTGCGCACATAATCTGCGCAGGATCTGCGCAGGAATCTGCGCAGCTTCTGCGCAGCCTTGTTTTACACGGTCATTCGACCATTTTCACTCATATTATAGGGGTTGCTGCCGCGACCCCTATGATAAAGGGAAAATATACGCATATCTGCAAATTATTCGTATTATGACATACGCCAATATGATCCTCGTTGTAGGACAGGCTCAGCGGTTGCAACTTGTTTTCCTTAATTTACAACCTCCCAACGGAACTCATATATATATATATATAGAGGTCGGGGAAAAAAAACCAACCCGCAAGTGGTGGGGAAAAAACCAACCCCCCGTTTGGGCGATGGGGATGAGCTAGCGGGCTCAAATTTTGCATGCAAGTTGGTAGGGCCCATCCCACCTACCATACCAAATTTGAGCTAAATCGGACCACTTTTGAGCATTTTGTGACATTTTGAAAATTTTGGCATTTTTGACCCCCCAAAAATTCAAAATTTGCCTATTTTTGAAGGCCTGTAAAAAATTTTCCATAGCAGTTAGATAATAGTTTCTATGAGAACAACATGTGCTCTTTCCAAAAATGTCGGTCTCGCCTTCCTGCGACGCTTGGCAAGCTGCCAGCAGAATTTTTACAAAATGGGAAAAAAACCAAGGGGTGGGGAAAAAAACCAATTTTTGCTTTTGCTGCCAAACTCCCAAAAATGGTTCTTAGTTGCTCAAAAGTCATCCACATAGCAAATTTAATGCGTTCTTTCACGTGAACAGCTCAAAATTGCATTTGGACTTGGCAATTTTGTGCTAGCCGGTAAAAACCTCATTTCGGCGGATCGGCTGTTTGGCTCAGCTAAAGCGGCCAAAAAGTACTCTGGGACAAAGAAATACGCGAAAAAAACACTGAAACAACGTTTATTTTAATTTATTTCATCGAATTTCGAAAGATTTACACATTTTTTCATTTTAACATAGAAACTGGCAAATTTGATGAAACCTAGCCAGTTGATGCTGCAAATTTTGATGTTTGATTTTCTCACTTATTATAAGGAATATCGCAAAAATAACTGCAGATATGAAGTCAGCGACGCCGATTTTACCTGTCGCATGCATAAAATCGCTAATATGAGTTACCCTGACCGAATACTGGGGTTGGTTTTTTTCCCCACCGGTTGGTTTTTTTTCCCGCCATTGGTTTTTTTACCCCGGCTAATTAACCGTTAATTACTAATTAACGACAGGACCTAGAGAGGCGTTTTATATACCAAAATGACAGTCTAGACAGGGCTTGATAAGAAAATAATTTATAGCCGGATTGCTCCACTGGGTAGTTCTGCAGAGTCCAAAAAGTGACTACCTTGGTTTTTTTTCCCCGACCTCTATATATGTATTTTACAGGCTAGTGTTTGCTTATGTACAACCTGCCTAGGAGGACTCATATGTATTTTACATGCGACGTAGGAGCACTTTTTGTTCTTGTATATATATATATATATATATATACAAGTAACAAAAATGCTCCGCACAAAAGGGGATAATGTGTGTGTTGGGCCTATGTCTATCCTTTAAATTCCGGTTGAGGAAGGCATAAATCCGACACCGCAAAAGTTGCTCAGCTCACTTAGGGCTTTCATTTGATATCAAATTTTACTACTTTTGAAAAATTTTATTTTTGACCCAAAATCGCCTGAGTCCCCACCCCACCCCACCACCCTACAGCCACTTTGGGTACGCAGTTCTATGACAAAAGTTGCTCAGCTCACTTAGGGCTTTCATTTGATACAAAATTTGACCACTTTTGAGAAACTTTATTTTCGACCATTTGACCCTCCCACCCGACTGACCCTTCAAACGGCAAAGTAGAACCAGCCCAGCAAAATAGGTACGTCGGACGGCAAAACGAATACCGGGAATGAGCTGGGCACACCAGAAAACCCCTATAGACAAAGTTTTGAGAGGCCAGGTAGAGCCTACTATGGACCTCCAGGAAGCGGTTTCCGACTTGACCCTCCCGACGGCAAAGTAGAACCAGCCCAGCAATATTGACACGTCGGACGGCAAAACGGATACCGGGAATGAGCTGGCCACACCAGAAAACCCCTATAGACAAAGTTTTGAGAGGCCAGGTAGAGCCTACTATGGACCTCCAGGAAGCGGTTTCCGACTTGACCCTCCCGACGGCAAAGTGGAACCCGCCCAGCAAGATGGGTGGGTCTGACGGTAAAACTGACTGCGGGAATAGATTCTCCGTGCCAGAAAACCACTGTATGGAAGATTTGAGCTTTCAAAGTTGAATAGATAGCGAGAAATTTCGATTTGTCATTTTCCGAATTTTCGCCATTTTTGACGGGCCACTGTGGTCGCTAGGGAAGTGATAGAGAAACGCAACCTGGACAATTAGTTAGTTCAATATATGTAATTTCTGAATACAAAAAGAAATCAGCTCCAGCTCGTAACGTTCGACCTGAGCGACGACCACAAAAATGGTCACTTTTCGCTATGAGCCGACTTTGCGGCGACACTGCGGCGCTGTGGCGCAGCTGCGGCGCAAAAAAAGTTGTGATTCTTAAATTCTTTAGAGGGTACTATATACTAGACCCCATAGCCCTTTAGGTTGGCCCACCGCTGCAGATCACGTGAAAGCGGCGAACATTATGTACAATACAACCATCAAATAGGAGAAACCGAAAAAAAACATCGCCGCCATAACCGGTCCGGGGCGCAACTTTTTAACGGTACGTGATACGGGGCTGAAACTTCACAGACATACTAAACTCGATCTGCTCTACAATTTGCGCATGAAATCTGCGCAGGATCTGCGCAGGATTTTGCGCAGCTTCTGCGCAGCTTATTTTACACTGTCTCCAGCCACTTTTCACACATATTAGGGTCGCTGCCGCGACCCCTATGATACCAGAATAAAAATGCTCCGATGGAGCATGAAAAATGCTATATGGGTGGAATTATGTTTTAAGCGGACATGGGACTAGGTTTTAAAACGTTAATATGGGAGGGGCAGGTTGTAAATGACAGGAGGACTAGGTTAAAAGCGCACTAATATGGACCAGCTTCGCTGAACAACCCACATTCGCGAAACCTTCCCAGACAGTTGCTATCGGCAGTTCTTCGGAAAATTTAGCAATTTATCAGCGTGACTCTGCAAGGATGTAGTTGTGCTCATACAACTTATATAATAACAAGTAACAAAAATGCTCCGCAGAAAAGGGGATAATATGTGTGTTGGGCCTATGTCTACCCTTTAAATCCCGGTTGAGAAAGTAAAGGCATAAATCCGACACAGCAACTTTTGGTAGATGGTTCCATGGCGAAACTTCTTCCATTCGTTTCGGACTTACATTTGACACCAAATTTGACCGCTTTTGAAAAATCTATTTTTGGCCCAAAATCGCCTAAGACCCCGCCCCGCCCCACCACAGCACTCTATGACCACTTTGGATACGCAGTTCTATGACAAAAGTTGCTCAGCTCACTTAGGGCTTTCATTTGATACCAATTTGACCACTTTTGAAAAATTTTATTTTCGACCACTTGACCCCCCCCACCTGACTGACCCTTCAAACGGCAAACTGGAACCAGCCCAGCAAAATATGCACGTCGGACGGCAAAACGGATACCGGGAATGAGCTGGGCGCACTATAAAACCCCTATAGACAATGTTTGGAGAGGCCAGGTAAAGCCTACTATGGACCTCTCTCTCTCTCTTCTTGCAGGCAATCGTCGCTGAGCATAGATTGGCAGGACTATAAAAGGCCTGCCCTCTTCAGGAAGGTGACAACCGTCTCGGGGGCTTCCCAAAGGGCCTGGACAGAGGGGGACACCCCTAGCACTTGCAAGCGAACATTGGTGAGCGTGGGGCAGTAGAGAAGTAGATGGGCCAGGTCATCTTCCTCTTCCTGGCAACGGTCACATATGGGGCTTTGGCTGGCACCAATTCGGTATCTGTACGATCGTAGGATAGGACAGTGGCCGGCTGCCCTGAGTTGGGAAAGCACGCAGCGGCTACGTCTGTCTAGTCTGGTCTCGAGATCAGGGTTTGGGACGCGATTTCGGTATAGCTGGGTGGATGTAGGGTGAGACAAGGAGTTAAGCCATCTGGACTTGTTGCTTCGTACGATCAGAGATTTGCTGGTGGACAGATCTACAGGGACATTAGTTTGGTCTAGCCCGGTTGCCTCTTTGGCTAATCTGTCAGCCTGCTCATTTCCATCGATTCCCCGATGCCCGGGAATCCACTGGAAGATGGTTGGAATATTCAGTTCTTCCAGACGGGACCAGATGTCAAGTTCCAATTGGCCAGTTGCTGCTGCTGGGCCCTGAGATAGTCGCTGAATAGCGGAACGAGAGTCCGTACATACTAAGATAGAAGGACTCGCTGGTAAGCTATCAAGGTGTTCGTTGAGCCACTGCAGACTGTCTCTGATCGCTACAAGTTCGGCTCGATAGCTTGAACAGTACAGGCCAGCTGGGGATTTAACTGTTGCTGACAAGCCGTATGATAGCTGAATTAAGGCACCAGCGCCTCCGTTGTGGCATGAGTCCAAAACTGACCCAACACACCAAATTCTGATGTTTGCGTTAGAGTGGGAGGCGACTGCGGCTTCGGCTTTGACTTTTGCTCGCTCTGCCGAATCGTGCCGGCTGAGTCCTGGGATATTGTCAAAGCAGGCAATCCGGCTACAGGTGCTCCATGGAGGATCTTGGGGAACCAACCACAGGAACTGGTTCAAGCTGAATTAGGTCAACACCATCTTCATGGTTCCACTGTTTAGCTTCTTCGCGCCATGATTTGACTGACTTGAGGCGGGGTCTGACGGTGGCGGTGGCAGACTGGCTGCGTAGGCTGGTTGCTGGGAGACAGAGCGATTTCGTATAGGCAATCTGTGACTTCTGTCTGACAATGGCACCGAAGGGCAGCAGATTGGCTTCTAACTGAAGGCAGTCTACAGGAGTAGATTGAGCGCAGCCAGTAATTTTCCGCGCCGCCATGTTGTTTGCCCTGTCCAGGAGCTTCATGTTGGATTGGGCAGCAGATGGGCCCCAGGCTCCGATGCAGTACTCTCCAGCTGAACGGATATAGGCTAGATATACTGTTCGTAGACATTCCTTGGATTGGCCCCAAGATCGTCCACTTAGGGCAGATAAGACAGACATTTTCTTCTTCATGGCTTTAGCTATATTGCTAATATGCTGCTTAAAGGTGAGGCGGCGATCAAACGTGACTCCGAGGAATTTCGGCGTTGGTTGGAAGGGTATGGCTGCCTGTCCGAATCTGAGTGAGACCCGACTTCCCGCCTGATGAGGGTCAGTAGTGAACAGTTTAGCTTCACATTTTCTGACATTCACTGACATTTTGGCCTCTTCTGTCCATCGCAATAATTGATCAAGGGCTTCCTGGAGCTTAGCCTCCGCAGCAGCAATGTGGACGTCGCTGGCCCATATAGCTAGGTCGTCCGCGAATAGGCTAACGTGAACTCCGTTCGGTAGTGCTTGGACCAGGTCATTGATGTAAATTAGAAATAGGAGTGGAGAAATAACTGCTCCTTGGGGAACTCCAGCTTTAAGACGCCGATATCTGCTGGCGGCACTGTTCAGCCTGACCTTAGCAATTCTGTCGGAGAGAAACTGTTGACACCACCGAGCATAGCAGATGGGGAGGTTCATGTCTAGGATTCGTTGTATAATCCTTGGCCTCCACACTGTATCGAATGCTCGGGCAAAATCGATGAGGGCCATTGCAGTTCGTAGAGGGGGCTTCTGGTGGAAGCCATCTGCTACGGACTGCGTGATCCGCATGACTTGGTCCTCTGTGCTGTGGCTGGATCTGAATCCAGCCTGGGCGTTGGTCAGGGATCCATTCTTCTCCAGCAGATAGTACATCCTAGTTTTGATCATCGACTCGGTCAGCTTGGACACGCAGGAGGTCAGACTAATTGGTCGGTAGGA
Source organism: Trissonchulus latispiculum (assembly GCA_030248195.1). Classification (NCBI taxonomy): domain Eukaryota; kingdom Metazoa; phylum Nematoda; class Enoplea; order Enoplida; family Ironidae; genus Trissonchulus; species Trissonchulus latispiculum. The sequence goes on along the minus strand of JASAND010009023.1, from coordinate 2,163 downwards.
TTCCGGATCCTTAGCTGCTTTTCCTTTCTTTGGAACCGGCACAATAGTTGCGCGGAGCCAGGGCGATGGAATGATTTTAGATCTCCAGGACATATTGATGACCGATAGAAGCGAGCTTTTGGCATTGGCACTGAGATGCAGTAGCATCTCGTTTCTGATTTCATCAGGCCCAGGGGAGCTCTTCTTCTTCAGTTTGTTGAGGGCCGTATCCAGTTCCGAGTACGTAAATTCAGAACAGCATTCGGTATGATTGCATCCGCAATTGGCTCTGAGTCGTCGTTTGATTTGGCGGATGAATGCCCTTTCTCTTTTCCCTTCTTTGACCTGGCTGACCGAAGTATAGAGTTTTGAAAAGGCATTTGCCTTAGCCGAGTCCGAGACAAGGAGCTTTTGTCTGTATTCCATGGCTTCACCAGTTCCGGAAGTCCGTCTTCCATCCATTGCACTGATCGTATTCCACAGTTTAGTAGGGTCAGACTGGTGGCTGAGGCTACCGGCGAAATTTTGCCACCACTCATTCTTGCGCTGGGATATGAGGTTTGCAGTTTCTCTGGAGAGCTGGATCCAGCGTTGTCTAGCCTCTTCGCTCTGGTGAGCGACCATCCTGGCGGCACGGCGTTCGGCCACTTTCGTGGCAATTTCGGCAGACCACCACGGTTTAGGCCTTCTGATAGCACAGCCACGGGGGATGGTTTCCTCAGCAGCTGTGATGATGGCATTGCTCAGTTTCTTGTATTCTGAGTGGACCTTGCCTGAGGGATCAATTGGGGTTTCCGCCAGCAGCTCATCGACTCTTCTGGTGTAAGAAGCCCAGTCTGCCCTGTTGACGTTCCATGTTGGTTTTCTGGGGGCAGGTGGGGATTTGAGGTTACGACTGAGGCTGATGTCAATAATGATAGGCAAATGGTCGGAGCCGATGTCCTGCCCAACTTGCCACTTGAGCTTCCCCATAAGGCTAGTATGGGCGAGCGTTACATCGGGCGATCCTTGACTTCCGGTTCTATAGTCACGCCGCGTGGCCGATCCATCGTTAGCAATAAAAAAGTCAGTAGATGGAAGCCAATCTTCAATAATTTCACCCACTGCATTGGTGGGTATGGCATTATCCCACAGGGGGGAGTGCCCGTTGATGTCGGCACAGACCAGAGTATGCGGGGTCGCTGGCAGGTGGCTAGGGTCGAAGTTCAGTTGACGATCGTCGTCCGCAGAAGCCCTGATCGGTGGGACATAGACGTTTACTAGTTGGATACCGTCTCGCCGGGAGGGATCTGGGAAAATGCGAGCTGCCATAATTTCAGTGACGTCGTCAGGAGGGGCCGTAAATTGGTCGCTGTCCAGTAGTTCGAATTTTAGCCCTTGCCGGCAGGCAAGGAGGAGGCCACCTCCTTTGGGGTCTTCGGCTCCGCCCGCTGCACGACGTCCTCGCTGCCTTGCCTTCAGTCTCGTCTCAAAACCGCCGAGTTTAAAATCCGCCGTTTTAGCCAGATGAGTCTCCTGCAGGAGTAACACATCCGCCTTTGTGTCGTTGAGCAACTTTTCCAGTTCGATTTTCTTTTTTGCTATTCCGCCTGCGTTCCACTGGATTACCCGTAAAAACTTCTTTGGCTTAGGTCGCGAGGGTTGTTCAGTCTGTTGGGGAGGATGGGATGGTGCCTGACGCGTTTGCTCCTGGGCGTGTGGGCGCGGTTGCGCATCGAGTACCCGGCAGGCTGTGCAGACCCATAACGGTTGGGACGAGTGCGATGACATCCATCGCACATCCGCCGGGGTAAGGCCTGAACAGCGATGGTGGTACCAGTAGTTACATTTCCCGCATAAAACAGTCCAGTTCCATCCAACAGGCCTGGAGCAACCCCCACACAAATAATTCTGATGGGGACCAGGAGGACCAGGGTTTGGGTGAACGTTGCCGGCGATTAGAAGCAGTAGGAGAATGAGGGTTCTACACGCCAGCATGAAGAACCCTCTTGCCAAAAACCCGACTGGTGTTGGTGTTCGCTTGCAAGGATGCTGAAGTTGGGGTGTCCCAGAGTGGCCCGGGGCTGATACTCCAAGGACAGTGACCTCCTGAGGAGGCCTGAGTTGAGGCAATTTGGGAATCCATGGGCATTTCCATAGGATATCTCCACCACCACGGAAAGGCTGCATTCTTTGGTGGAGTAC
>JASAND010009020.1:0-31910 GCA_030248195.1 Trissonchulus latispiculum | reverse complement strand
CCTAGTCCTCTTGCCTTTTAGAACCTAACCCCATGTTAACCATTTTCAAAACTAGTCCTCTCTTGATTTTGCAACCTCACCATTACCCATATTACTTTTTCATGCTCCGGAGGAGCACTTTTATTTCTTGTCCTTCTGTAATTTTAAAGGAACCCTTTCAACAGTGTGCAATTGTTAAAAGAAGCTTGAAAAATACCACCGGGATGGCCGCAAGGTGATTACATAAACGCACGTATGTGGTGGTCGATGTCAACTCCATAGACCGTAGTGACTACTAGTCATTTCCATCCAAAATTTCCGTTTGCGTTCGATAGCTAAAATGCTCAAAATGGATTCAAAATGGATAGAATCGTCACTATCATGACGTATAATCTTCTAAATTTACTGCCATTTACTGGAAGAAAAACAGGGAAAATGGGTCTGAAAAACCTGGAAAAACGGAAAATGAAATCCAAAAGTCCGCATGAACCCAGCGCCTGCCACTGGTTACTCCCATCGGTTTCGGCAATATGCCCATTGAACCGAGCGTAGTCGATTTACTATACATGCGCCCAACCAAAACGACAAAAAACACTGTTTTAGGCCGTTTGACCAGTGGTCAACAGGGCCCCTAGGCCGTAGTGATCAGTGGTCACTTCAGTCGGTTTCGAAAATATGCCCATTGAAACGAGCGTAGTCGATTTACTATATATGCCCCCAAACAACGCCGAAAAACGTTGTTTATAGTGAGTTTTCCCGACTTTGACCCTGGGCAAGGAACCACGGGAGCCATGCTGACCAGTGGTCACTTCGAACGGTATCGGCAGTATGCTCATCGTTTTCAGCGACCCCGATTTACATATATGGGTACGACCAGAGGGCCGAAAAATGCCATTTTTTAGTGACTTTTAGGTCATTTCTAGTGAAAATGGGACTTCTTTTCGCCAAAACAGGTGCAAAATGCAAAGTTTGGGCGTATCTCGTGAAAGCTACAAAGCGAAATTAAAAAATCTCCCTCGTTACTTTGTGTGCATTGGCCGAAATATTCAAATAAAATGAACCAAACCGATCTAGCTGCTAGCCTGTAAAAAGTCCACCACAGCCGAAGTGCCAAAATAGCGACTTTGGGGCCTTGGCACAGAGCCAAAATTGGCCAGGTGCCAAAATGACCAAAAAAGGTAGCATGGTGGATACTGTCTACCAACATAACAGTAGTACTATTGGACCAAAATGCCCACAACGTTCCAACACTTCCGCTAGAAAATGCACTTCCGAAAAGTGTAATTCACCTTGAAAAAACAAACGCAAACTAACTCTTGCCAAGTGCAAAAAATTGAAGTTTTGAATTCGAACCAAAAGTATGGTGATACTTTGTAGTACTACTCGAGTACTTTACGATGGTAACATTTTTACCCCTCCCGGACCTCTAATTAGCTGGCACCAGGCCAACACGGTCTCCAGGGAGCCGCGCAAACGCTTTTAGACCCATATTATGTAGGGGCACTATCGCGCCCCTACATAATACTGCTATAAACTAAGCTTAAAGCGCTCAAAAATTAAGTTTTAGCACCAAAAAAGACGATTTTTGACCAAAAATCTCAGGCGAAGCCTAAAAATTTTTTGGAAATTTTGACCAAAAAACCTAAAAATTTGGCATTTTCGGGACACGAGTGGGGGGAGCCCGAAAACGTGGGAGAGGAGGAAACGAGTGGTGGGAAGGGGTCGAGTAGGGAGCCCAAAAAGTGGAGGGGGGCTCCACCACCCCCGCACTACAAAACCCCAGACACTTATGGCCCCCCCCGCCCAACCAAACCCAACCAAACCCAACCAGCCCACAATTTGGCCCTCAGAAATTTCGAAAAATATCTATATAAAAAATAAAAGATTTTGTGTATTTGAGCCTTTTTTGTTCAAAATAACGCTTGTCTGTAACGTTTTAGGCGTTTTTACACCTTTCTAAAACACTTTTAAGCCAAAATATGAGAAACATGTTTCAAAAATTACCATTTTTAGCCAAATTTTGCAAACATTTTAGTCCAAAAAAATCGCTGGGGGGTGTTCTGGTGGTAGCCGAAAGTTGGGGGGTGTGTCAATTTCGTGGGACACCCCAACCTGTAAAAATACCTTCCATGTATATACGCTAGTGTACGTAAGTAAAGCATTTTATTTTTTAGTCAGATGACCAGAGGTACGGTTGCTGTTTTCATTGATGATGTTAATGAAGATCTTAATTCCCCAACCACTTCCACATTTTTTGATAAGCTTACCCAGTATCGACAGAGTGTTCAGTATGAATCCGCGGTTAGTTAATTTGCTATCATATCACCATCGATATCGTCATCACGATCAGGCGCTGGGTTAGGGAGTCCCGTACCAAAACGAGAAATTTTTGCTTCTCCAGATTTTCAAATCAGAATTATATACGTATATATACCACCAAAACTCACTATGAAATTATTATCTATTTTATGTGTTTTTAGGCTAAACTAGCGAACTTGCAAAAGTTTCGTTATAAACACGGAGAACCCAGAAACATTTTTGAAAATTGTTATGATATGAGGAGAGGTCGGAATTTATGGGGGCATTTTATGGGGCGAGATCCTCGAGGTAGCGTGCCGAATGTTGGCTCCTATACTTCCCCCAGTAAAAATAAGCCAGACCTGGCCTTGCGTAGGTAGGAAATGTGACCAGGGAAAATTCCCCTTCTTTATATATATACATACATATATACTTTACCGTGAAGCACGCAGCGCTTATGTGATTAGTGGAAATAACTTTTTTGTTACCTACGCGAAGATGAATGATATATTGCATGATTGCATTATTGCATTATTGCATGAATACGTAAGATGATGCTTATTGCACCCCAGTTTGGTCTCACGCTATTTCGGTTTCGCGTATATAAATAAATGTAGGATTATTTGAATTCTAGAGTGTTGACTCGGATTATGAAGGCTTGGCAAAGCTAAAAAGATGCTTGGACAACTTAAACTCGTCTGGAGCGAGTAAGATATCCAATTTTTGGCATTTTTCTGTCTGTTCGTTTCCATGATGACTGGTCTTGGTAAAACCAGGGCTGTTGTACATAATATCCTAGTTTCTTCCAGTTTCCAGCTGGAAGCTTTCTAAAAGGGAATTTCGAGGTTTCGTAGCCGCAGTTCCGTAAATGATTTCGTCTAGCGCTCTGTTCTCCTAACACAGACGTTTACGCAGTAGATTTGTGGTAATAGAAGTTAACATACGTGAAAACGACATGCATCTCTTAACAAACGTAGGAGAAAAGTTAGGTGTTGTGCCAGGTTTTCTTTTAAAACCAGTTCTCATAAGAACTCACCTTTTAGCAGCTGATTCTTTGTGAATATGGGCTCCTTGGGAGAATTTCGTTCATCGAGGCCCAGCTTTCGTTTCCCGTCGCAAACTGTAGTACATTCAAGTCCCTCTGAATACGTTTAGACCACGTGATTTTGAAACGTTTTCAGGCGACCTACCAGATTTAATTTCCACCCACCACGCTATAAAGGTTAAGACTGTGTCACAAATCCCGCATTGTTACGGAGGGAAGTAGTATAGACATAGAATTTCGATTACTGCATTTTTGCATATAGTTTACTTTTGAAGGTAAAGGTAAAGGACCCCCGGAGTAACTCCTATCCTCATGCGAGAATATACAGGGCGTCGGTGCTCATCCCCGATTACAAGCCACTTGAGCCAGGAGTGCTAAATCTGACGATAGCTACAACTGTGGAGGAGGGGCCAGCTCCTCAGGGCAGATGCCTACACAGTCTCCTGTTACCTTCCCACATAAGTGGTACCCATTTACCGACCAATTAAGGATGGATAGCTGGCTGAACCGATATGTGCTTAGTCCCTTGCTCAAGGGGATTCGTGAAAGCCTTGTGGCAGCGGGGATTCGAACCTCGGACTATCGGGTCCGAAGTCGAACGCCTTAACCACTCGGCCGGCACGACACGATAGTTTACTTTTGAAACCGGTTGCAAACTAAGGCTGGTCTGACTCTGTGTTTGTCGTCAATGTTTTGATTTTCAGTTTATTAATTCAGTTTTGCTCGTCTCTTTTTTGCTGTAATTTCAGAATATTGCTTTCATCAGACGCAGCTGGTGAAATGTCTGCAGCATGTTGCCGGACTAACGGAAGCTGATTCGCTGGCCGAACATGATTTGCGCGCGCTTGATATCAGTAGGAATTTGTGACTGTTTGAAAGTTATTTAGAGAATTTGGCGAAGTTTGTCAATTTAAAGAGAAGACATAAGGCAAAAGCAAACGTTCGTTATAATTCTCTCATTTCTAACACTTCGGAAGTATGAGGGTTTTAATAAACTATAATAGTAATCGATAAACGGAAAACTTATGCGGAATTCGAATCGATAAAAACACAGGGGAACATACTGATTTTTTCCACCAATTTTCTGGAAAATCTAACACTGCTATGCGATAGAATAAATATTGGCAGTTGAAGAAGAAACTGTTTTAGCTCTTGAGACCTATTTTAGGTGCTGCTCTGGTTGGATTCTGTGTCATTTTTCAGAAACTGTCGGAATTGTCACAGCTTTTAGTAAGTTAATACAGTGTTTTTAAATTGGTTATGCTAAATTTCTATATTTATACGTTGCACCTAGCTTTTCATTATTGATCGTGATTTTGTCAGAGTCCAAGTTTATAAATCTATGATGGTTTGGAGAGGCACTTTCTTGTTGCAATTTACCTTGACCTTGCTGCATAATATTGCTGCGTACAATACAATTGTAAGCAAAATTTGCCTGTTTTCCCGAAGTTAATTTCTTTACGAAACAGGGACATTTTCGCAAGTGTTTTTGCTGCCAAACAGCTTTACGAATAGTAGAAACCCAGATCCGAAAATTTCCCTGCGCAAACAATTCGTGAAGAATATGAAACTTCATGGAGTTCCTCTTTTCAGGGAACTTCGCGAAAACTGAACTTTTCTTTGGGACTTGTATTGGTTTGTATGTTACCATTACATTTTCTATTTTAGAATCGTCGTTTGGAGCATTGCCTCATTTTCCCCCTGCAGCATTTGATAGATTCGGACCTTAAGGAGAAATCTGTGAGTGTATATTAGGTGTTTTGTATGCCCAGTCTCCCTTGAGATGAAAAGGGGGGTTTTGCGGAAATATTGCCCGAAGCCTCGGCTTTCCCTGCTTTAGGAGGAGTGGCTGGGGGCTGTCGATCTCCGTCGCTCAATTAAGGATGCAGCCACTCATTATCCTTAAAATGTCTCCGAGCGAAGGACAGCCATCAGTAGAAACATTTGATCAGATCTTTAATTAGATGGCATAGCCTTGGATCAGCCTCAACTCGCTAAAAATGGTGCTGGATTATCTGTGACTGCATCTGGGTTCCGAAGATCAGCTAATATGGCTTAGTAGTAGTACGATATCTTGTACTTTTGTTTAGGATCAGCGAAAGCAGTTTGAGAAAGTAATCAAGGATTATGATTCCAAATAGTGAGTCTATTTATGGTGCGATAATATTATTATTATTATTATTATTATTATTATTATTATTATTATTATTGATTAAACAAACAAATAACAAGGTTACAAACAAGTGCAACATTTCTGCACTAAACATCTACAGAAAACAGAGTCTCTCGCAGTGCCCTCTTGAAAGAGGGAAGCGAAGCTGAGTTGACTATACCAATAGGTAAGGAATTCCATTCATTAATAACTCTATTATGAAACAAATTTTTGACTGAGGTCAGGTTATTTTTCGTAACTCGAATTTTAAAAGGATGACCTCTAGTATTTCGCATAGATATATTTGCTTGATACGTGAAAAGTTCATTGAAGTCAATGGCAATAAGTCCACGTACAATCTTGTACATTAGAACTAAATCTTTATAACGTCTACGTTTTTCTAAAGTTTGAATTTTGAACAGTCTTCAAACTTGCTTTTACTTTACTGTAATTTCATTCAAAACCGTTTTTAGTGATTGTAAACTGGATTAGTTATTTTGACTGATCTGATTCGTTTTAGTACGAGATTAGAGAAAGAGCGTAAACACGTGGCCAAAGAAGCTGGAATGACGCGAAACGAGATTCCCCATAACGAGGTTAGCATTAATTTCTTTCTGGCTTTCTGCCTGAAGAGAAAGACTGCTTTCATACATACGTAGGATCACAGTACGTTGTATATAATGGGTTGTTGTTCTCGTTGTCGGTTGTTGCTCTCGTTTTGATTATTCTTCTTCGGTATACGCACACCTGGGCCTAAACTTGGCAAATCTTAACTGATTGGGCTGAAATTTGGCATGGGTGCTTTTGAACTCGTTGACAAAAATTTAAAATTTTAAAAAATCTAATTTTAAGTTATACAAAAGGGGACTAAAGGGAACCAAACAATTTTTGTCTTCGATTTTGTAAAGTTGTATTACGGGGTTTTCAGGGCCTTAACACGAATCTGAAAACAGTTTTTCGATCCAGTTTTTTGTTAGGTAGCTCAGTACAAGTTGAAGACGTATGTAAGCCTTACAGATCAATCTGAAATGTGTTCAAATGCACCCATACCAATTGTACGCGTTATCTTCTATGCTATGAAGATGACGTTATGATGATGTTCGTTCCTCTAACAAAGGTAAAGGTAATGGTTTACCCCAGGAGATATCTCCGTCCTGCCACAGGACACGGGGTGCCGGTGCTCAGCCCCGATTCTCAGCCGTAGAGCCAGGAGTGTCACCTCAAATGATGACTGCATCCGTGGAAGGGGGGGGGCCGGCCCTTCTACACAGACTCCTGTTACCTTCCCACCGTAGTGGTACCCATTTACCGACCAGTTAAGGATGGATAGCTGGGTTGGCTAGAGTCGAGAAAGCTTTGTGGCCTCCGGGGATCGAACCACCGACCGTAAGATCGGAAGTTCTGATCAGCGCCTCAGACCACTCGGCCATCACGACAGATGGCCTCTAACAAAGCATGATATTAAACAAAACTTTAGAAAATATTCTGCTTAAAAGCAGCTGTAGCCTAAAATAGTTCCTCCCGGTCCTTCCTCAATGCTGTTGACTAATTTTGTGGTTTGTTTGTACTTTACAATTTGAAATGAATTGTCTTGTTTCAGTTTGTAGAGGAACTTCATAAAGAAAGACGGCTTGTACAGCTGGAACTGTGCAGAGTACGTATTGACATACTGTATTTTCTTTGTTGCTAGTTTAATTCAACATTTAAAAGTTTGAATCTGTCAGTGAACCATGTTGTTTAATTATTTTCAATGCAAATACGTTATAGCTTGTTGTATATGAATGCAGCTTATCCAGTATTGTGCAATTGTAATCATTTGCGTGCTATTTTTTAAGTTTTATATGAAAATCAATCGAATCAACGGGAAGAAAGGCTTGGATTTGGTCCAGAATCTCATTGATTATTATCGTGCTCAGGAAACGTAAGAATGCTTACTGAAGACGTAAGGGAGGGTGTAGGAGTACGTGTTGAAATAAGCAGCTACTTAGTCATCTGGGCCGCCTTGCAAAAGAGTCTCCTAAGTACCCTGCTAGGAGGCTGCTTGGGTGGATGCTTAGGAGCCATTTAGGAGGGAGTTAGGAGACCTTCTAAACCCATTTCAAAGATTGCGCCGAAGTTAAGCTGGTGTTGCTCCCAACTTAGAAGATAAGGTAGGAGTGATTGTCAGTACTCCTAACGTAGGAGAATCTTTAGAAACTCAATTTTCTATGTAAATGGCCACCTAACCTGATCTTAGGAGCGCTCCTATGCTTCTAGGCCCAGGGCCGTGCTGCAAAGGGTCCTCCTTAGCCTGTTAGCACTCCTAAGTTCAAAGTACAACTTAGATGTTTACTTAGGAACTTATGAGAATTGGGTGTCAAAATATTATCCTAAGCTAGGAGTTCTATCCTCTACTCCTAAGTTGGGAGTAGCGCCAGCTAAACTTAGGAGAAATCTTTGGAAGCGGGTTTAGGATGTTTCCAAACTCCCACCCAGTTCTCAGACAACATTCTCCTAAGAGCGTGCTCACGAATTCTTTTTGCAACACGGCCCAGATTATTAATCAGTTTCAGTTTGATTAGTGAAACTTTCGAATTTTGTGTTGCACTAGATTGTTTTCTCCATTTTCTCCACACAGCCTCAAAGTTGCGCAACGGTCTTCAGACTCTTGGACCAGATTTTAGTGTCAGCCAGAAGAGACTCAGAATTATTTAACGTAGTCTCAAAATATGGCACGGTATTTTGGCGGGAATTAAAATGTTCGTTTTCCTAAATTCTCCTTTCTCCTTCTCGCAGTTTTACCAGGCCCTTAGTCCTGTAGCCTTTTGTTGTTTCGTTTAGTTTTCTACGGGATAGCCTGGAACAGCTGGAAGAATTCGCGGGACACATCGGTCAGCTTGATGCTAAGCTGGCTGAGATTCGCCAGGTTCAGGACAAAGAGCGGAAGAGTTTGCAGAAGCTGGAGGATGCCCTGAAGTCCAGTGTTCGGGCCGTGGATTCTTCTCAGGTATGCTAAGAGCAAGGTTAAGATGTGCCAGTCATGTGCTCTTACGAATATGTGCGATGTTAGCGCTGCCGGGGTTGGTAGCCTTTTGTAGTCGCCTATCCTTGGCATTTTAATATCATGAAGGGAATTGTCCGACTGCCGGCTCCGGTGTCGAAATATCACTGAAGCATCTGGAGTCTTTAACTTAACAGACTTATCGCTTAATTAATAATTATGTACTCCTTCCCCCTCAGATAATTTCCATTCCTTTCAGCTTTCCTGTACTATTTTAGGAAGGTGTGGAAGACAGGCCTCTCAATTCGCCCCGACCCATATCCAAGGATTTGCAGTTGAGCATCAAAACGGGTTACCTGCTGAAACGCTGCGAGAATAAGATGAAGCGTATTTGGCGTCGTCGAAAGTGTGAAGTTCGGGACGGTTGGTTCCGAGTCTATCATTCTGATGTGAGTGTAACTCTTTTTACATGAAAAGGTTCATAGGTACAGGTATTAGCCTGAGTTCCTACCTACTGTAAGAGTTTGACAAGAGTTACACTTTCTGTTCTCAACCAAGGTGACTGATGCCTTGGCACACCTATGGGGATCTCTATTTGATGAGGTCAGGGCTTCCCTTTGTAGCATGCTTTGCGTATACCTAGATTGGAGGCGGAGGCTCCCCTTATGAGTGCGCTCAGCTGACCTCCAAGGAAGAAGAAGAAGAAGTGTTTATGATGATTCGATACATACCCTCCTTTACTAGAATAAGCCCTAGACGGTCAGTTGTTGGAGAAAGGCCTGGTCATCCGTGACTGACTTGCGCATCCATGTCTACAGGCTAATATATAGCAGTGTGTGGCGGTTGTCAGTTGGCATTACTCTTAGTAGCTAACTAACTGTAATTGCAAAAGAAGTCTTCATTAGGTGTGTGTGACTAGCTGCTTCGCAATTTGCGCGTTAATAGTCCCCAATTTTATCGGATCTGTTCCAACGGTTATTGTTTTCTAACTGGCGTCATAATACATACTCGCTGTGTGTTTACTTGTCGAAGCTCGACAGCACAACAAGTGTTAGTGTAAGTATACGAATGTCTGGTCACTACTTACTGATATAACTAGCTAGGTGATCTTTGAACTTGTGGAAAGTTGTGGGAGTGCTCTTGCTTACTCTACTACCTAGCTTGTAATATTTTATGATTTTCTGGATGCGTTGTTCTCAGCTTTTCCCACTTTGGCATTTTGCTGGTATGGTCCGCCGCGCCCCTTCAATTTATTGTTATATATTTTCTGTTTTTTATTTTTGCAAAAATGTGCTCTTGATTTTAAAACAATTTGTGAGTAGTCTGAGAAGTAAGTGCAAAGCTTGCTCCAATGGGCTTCTTCTTTTCTTCTTGACCCTCACTGCTGTTTGCATGAGTTTGGGGGTTTTCAAGATTTCAAACAGTTCTATTGAGACCTGCACTGACTTACGTAATTTTTGGGGCCCCATCTCGCCCATGAACAATCAGCATTTTTGGCTCATTCTAAATGGAAAAATGCAAAAGGTTCCCAAAAAGATATATATATGCCCATTGTCCACCCTTGGATTTTGGTATGGGACACGGAATTTCCAGTGTAATTTTGCAGGCACAGCAACAAGCATGTATGCAAATAAGTGTGCACCTGACCTGATCATTCCATTATAATAGGTGACATCATTGACAATGATTTTGTTGCCCTGATTAATTAATAGGAAAAGTGATGGTACGTAACCTAACTTGTTCCTATAAATTATTATATATTATTTTTAATCTCTCTATTGATGTTCCTTTCATTTAATTATGTATATGTGCAGAATTATACAATATAATACCACATTGTGTATGCATAATATATGCTTTTTGTATAGAATATAGTGGTTACAACTAGTGTAGCGAGAAGAAAATTTTGGGGGGATCCAAAAGATTTGTCGGGGGTTTGGGAGTCCCCGTAAGGTGAGAAATTTTTCTATTTCAAGACCTGCGTGGAATTTTTACAGAGCATTCTTTGAAATTAGAAAATGCTTAAGTCCCAGGACGTTTTATGCTGCAGAACCTGGTCAATGTACACCAAATAGGGTATTTAGTACTCATTTTTGGGTGCGAAACAGGTATTATAATAATACGATACAGTAAGTTAGCGTGGAAGGCGTGAAAATGGTTTGAAAATAGGCGGTTTACACGTGGTACAGAAAACATTCCTGTTGGGGTCCACAATTTCGGGGGGGAATCCTCTCCATTCACCCCCCGCCGTCTACGTGCCTGGTGGTTCCATTCGCTGTTGTGGCATTCCTTGATTCTAAATTTCGTAATCAATTTTGAGCTTCGGTAAAACTGTTAACAAGCTTTGTCATCAAAAGTCTGAGTACAAAAAGAGCACGTACGTAAACTCCAAATATGATTGCCATCCAATGGTCATTGTACGTACTCATAGGTAGTCTGAGTTTGTGTCCAAAATACTGAAATGTGCCGTATGTATACAGTGCGTCAAAGAAAAGATAAAGAATGTCATTTATTAGTAGTTAGCCTGTTGTTGCAGTGATTTAACAACGCTGCCTCGCTTCATATTGGTCAGACTGTCACGTTTAGCATTGTTTAGGTTGTCGTTTTTGAGGGGTGCAATACTTCCTCGTTTCGTGTTGTTGAATGGTATACTGCCCCGTTTATTGTTGAGCCCGGCCTGTGAGTTGGCCGCTTCCACCCTCGTTACCTTTGTCTGGCCTGTCGTATCGCTGCCATCGCTGCATCCCAGCATATGGCGAATTCGGCGTCGAAGTGACTTATTCATGAGCACATAGACCCATCCGTTGATTGAGCACTGAATGATGTACATTACAGTGATCAGTAGGAAAAACCATTTGGATGGGGTGACAAATGGGGCAATCACGAATGTGGCATCAAACAGTGTCATCCAGAGGACTATCACAAAAAACTGGACAAATAGCTTAAACTCTCGTTCCCGTTTCACCGCTTCCTGTTTTGCATCGGCTCCTTCGTCTCCCATCATTTTGTGCATCTTTTTATAGGATATAAACACTATTAGATTGCATGTAGTTGCAATGGTTACCACGGTACATGTTAGGGCCAGTTCCAGATAGTTTATCACAAACCCTCCATACTTGTGTGTGCTCCAGCCCCAACCATAGTCTTGCGGATAGAACATAAAGTTGCAACAGTTCAGCCAAGGCAGGGTGCCATAGCCTAGGCCAAACATCAACGACCCCGCTATGATTGACTTAGTCGTACGTATGGTAAACACTCGTTTGTATTCATCCCGCCTGCAAACACAGTAGTATCGGTTGAAGGCTAGCGCACAAATAATGGGCAGACCGGCGTACCAGCCAAAAATCAGTGAGCTGCCCACACCCACATTTACCCAGTGGCCCCCCAGCGGGTAGCGGGCCAGGATGGATGGGACACAGTAGAAGATTTTACCCACGAGAGTGATACAGTCCAAAAGGCCCAGAACCGCAGCCATCAGATAGTAGGGATTTTCTTTGTACTCGGCTGTCTTGAAAACAACCACATTGAAAAGCATGTATATTATCAGACCGCTGATGGCAGTTGGTAGCATGATGCTGGCTGCCAGCAGATCGTCAGCGTATAGAACGATGGCAAGCTCGGTTGAGTTAGAGTCCATGATTGATAAATCTAAATAAATGCAGAAGCCTTTATTAGGTGTCGCAACAGTCTGTTCTGCTCTCATGGAGCAGAAATTAGGGAAGGTAGGGAAGGATTAAGATGAGCACAAATTGTGAGAGATGATAGCCTTCCTTGGTAATAACCAGTGTGCTAACTTGTAGTGTTCTAGCTTGAGTGGTTCCAATTATGCGCAAACGTCAGATTGATTGAAAGAAGCTGCAGGTTTCAGGATGCAAGATTTCAAGACTTATGTCACGCTGTTCAAGAAAAAATGTTCTTTAGTATATATACGTATAGAAAAAATGAGTCTGCTGTCTCGAAAGTTTTTTCAAAACGGATAGGACTGCCTTTTCTGTGGAACCGACTTGACCTAATTGTGCAATGCTGTTACAAATTGAATGTAGGGTTTAACTAAACTAAGCTTGACGTGGCATTCCCTGTAGCTTGATCAAACCATTGCCATAAGTCATCTGTCATGCTTTTGGCCCTGCCACCAAGGATGGGCCAAGCTCTAATACGAGTCTAACTAAACGAGCCGGACCTTTTGGGGCTGGGGGTCTGTTTATGTAGACTGTGTTTTGCACAAATTATATATCTACTACTGTAGTGTAGACCAGGTAGAAAGCATACTTCATGAAGTAGGTATATATACTGATGAAGTTTATGATAAAAGCTTCATTAGTTTTCTGGAGCCCGGAGAACTGGTATGGATAAAACGGAAATGATTGCATCTGTCACAGTCACGAATATTTCCTTCGAAATCTCCTTGGGTTGCGTAAATGGGCTCCACTGCAGAAACATCTGGTTTCATTTAGTTCAGATTTGCCTATCTTTTAGTAGTTATTGGTTGCTATTTGAAGATGAAAACTATTATTCCTAAGGCTTATTATAAATACTTGCGCTTGTTGGAATGAGATAAAAGACTCCTTACGTATGTGAGCAGTTAAAGAGACTGTCAGATTTTGAAGGAAAAAGACACGCGTGATTTGTGTGTTTATTAGTCTGGCACCAAAACTTTAAGCCATTTACATAAGTGGAGCAGATTAATAATAGAACATGTTATGACGAAGATTAGTCTGGTCAAGCTTTTAGACTATATAATTTCAGCTGGCTGATACAACATGGAATTATAATTTTTTAAAGAAACGAGTCTGAAAAATGGGTATATAAGCGTTTAGTGTTTTCCGGCATAGATTGAAAAAAGCCTTGATACGTACACACTACGTATATAGTTATGCACAGACAGCTAACCTATATATACTAATTATACTATCATTTCAACCGGTGGAATGTTCTACAAGCGAATTTTCTTCGTGAATAAAATTCCAAATTGTTTCTGTGGCCGAGTTTATATGGCTGATTGTTTTGCAAAATGTAATATGGCAAATGTGAATGCTGAGAGAACTTTCTGCATTACCCAAATTATATCCAGTGCTGAATAGACAACTATAATCTTTTCTGCCGTATGTTAGTTTTAAACGAAAATTATATGGATATATATATTTGCTGGTTTGTACCAATTATATATATATATATATATATATATATATATATATATATATATATATATATATATATATATATATATATATATTGTAGGAAATTATATGACTGCATCCATGCTCCTTAGTTGTTCGTCGAATCAAGCTATTTTCACAGGAGCCTGAAACCTACCTCCTCCCCGAAATCACCTCCGTCCCGCAATCAGCCAATTGCCCATTCCTGCAACTACGCGGCGGTCTCTTGCGCTTCCCCCTCAGCCATAACTTTTGATTCTTCTAACCAATAACTAAAATTTTGTTTGGGGCACACTGAAACAATGAATTCACAAATTTTAACAATTTAATATTTATACTTTTTTAAATTTTAAAAATAATTTTTAAATGTATTATACGGGAGCACACCTGTCAGTGTGCCCCCATATAAAATTGTAACGTTTTGATCAAAAAAGCAAAGGTTAGTATAAGAGACCCGCTACGCAGATGAATGAATCAAAAGACTAAAAGTTTTATTCGCTGTTAATGTTTAATGGCTGGTTAAATGGATTGAAATTAGCTAATTCGATTTATGGATTAGAAATGGTAGAATTAAACGAGTTATCTTTACTCCGTTAGATGCAGCGAACTTTACTCCGTTAGATCCAGCGTTACGCTGATCCTAGAATTTTTCTGTTCGTCATAACTTCGATGCATAGGCCATTCCGCACTCCTGGCCTCCAAACAACAGTACCGAATCCGAACAGTTCGGCCTGTTGCAGTGAGGAGGAGGACTTCTCTAGTTTTGACCAAACCATATCTCTGCCCGACTGGAGTTTTGGGACCATGCTGCGCCTGGACATCATATTCATATCCAAGGGCCCCTCGGACTCGGGCCTAGCTCCAGGATGTGGCGCACTTCTGATTCGTCCTACTGGACCCTCCAAGCTGGACTTGGAACCAGGGCAGGGGCGGATCCAGGGGGGGGGGCGGGGGGGGGGGGGGGGGCGGCCGCCCCCCCCCGTCGCGATTCGAAGGTAGAAAAAATTAAGGAGAAAGAAGGGAGAAAGGGCAAAAAACCAAAAAATTTCGCGCCTTCGGCGCGAATTTTATTCTTTTTAACCGCATATTTATTGCACTTATGAAGAAAAAGCTTGAAATGCGTCCGATTTTTCGGAGAAAATTACCATTTTTGCCTAAAAATGTCAAGAATTTTAAAAAATTTTCTCAGTTCTTCTGTATGAAAAGAATTAAAGATCCGAAGACCAATTTTATTGCAAAAACAAAAATTTTCTTCAACTTCTGGGGGGCTCCGCACCCCAGACCCCCCACTGAAAAAATTTTACCGCCCCCCCCCGTCACGAAATCCTGGATCCGCCAGTGAACCAGGGTATTTTTTACCGGGGGGGCCCTCGAAATTGACCTCCCCCCGAAAATGCCTTCCCCTCCCCGAAATCGCCCCCTCCCGGGATTTTTTGGGGGCCCAAATTTTTGCCAAACATAGGCTAATTTTCAAAAATTTTCCGGCTTCGCCGGAGATTTTTTCGTAAAAATGGCTATTTTTAGCTTAAATCCTGGCATTTTTGAGAACTTTTTGCCTTTCTACGTGTAAAATACGCCAAAAAATACCAATTTTTACCTCATTTTTGCAAAAAAATCTTCCCCCCCCCCCCGAAAATTTCTTCCTCCCCCCCCGAAAAAAATCCCTAAAAATACCCTGGGAACAGGGAGAATAAGAATAAGATTCACTATAATCTCTGTCACATTCCCTAGAACGCATAGCAAGTAGATGAGTAGCACAACTTTTAAGCAGTTTTCTAGAAGGAAAGTGAATGGGAGTTTACTACAAGTAGGGACTATATACACTTAGTCAATGCCGTCAGTAAACAATTGAGTCTGATTATTGTTTTTTGAAGTGCCCTAATTACGTATTTGAACATGCACACTCACAGTGTCAATGTTTTACATACACCAGCAGTACGTATTAGTTCAACAGAGATTTGAGTAATCCCTCCCGGATCACAAATTTCTAAAGAAAGTTATTTGTAATGCGAGGCGAGGGCTCTTCTGAGTAAGGATCAATCATAGAATAGAATATAAACTACACCAAGCGAACATAATACGTTCGGTCTCGGTGTAGGTATATTTGCAATTGCCAATAACTGGTTTTTCTAAGCCAAAAAGCAGGGGGGGAGTGAGGAAAAGCCAAAAGTGGGGGGGATACAATGGACTAAAAATGCTGCAGATAAATACTTTAAATATGGCCTGTTTTTACTTATATATATATATATATATTAGAGATGCACCGGGGCCGCCACTACCGGGGCCAGGGCCGGGGCCAGCTCTCGGCCCCGGTCAGGACCGGGGCCGGGGCAAAATCGCGGCCCCGGTACCGGGGCCGGGGCCTTAAAGACAGAAAGTAGCTCAAATTTTTAAAAATTTTAACAGGTCCCGAAAATCTGGTACAAACACTATATTAATGTATATAGTTTTCGTTGTTTGTCTCCTTGTTTTTATTCATTTTTGCCGTCAAAAGTTGCAAAATTCTAGTAAAAACACAAGTTAAAACATCCAGAAAGTTAGCTAAGTTCAGGCCCCGGTTGAAGCCGGGGCCGGGGCCTGGCCCCGGTGCATCCCTAATATATATATATATTATATATATATGTGTGTGTGTGTGTGTGTGTGTGTGTGTGTGTGTGTGTGTGTGTGTGTGTGTGTGTGTGTGTGTGTGTGTGTGTGTGTGTGTGTGTGTGTGTGTGTGTGTGTGTGTGTGTGTGTGTGTGTGTGTGTGTGTGTGTGTGTGTGTGTGTGTGTGTGTGTGTGTGTGTGTGTGTGTGTGTGTGTGTGTGTGTGTGTGTGTGTGTGTGTGTGTGTGTGTGTGTGTGTGTGTGTGTGTGTGTGTGTGTGTGTGTGTGTGTGTGTGTGTGTGTGTGTGTGTGTGTGTGTGTGTGTGTGTGTGTGTGTGTGTGTGTGTGTGTGTGTGTGTGTGTGTGTGTGTGTGTGTGTGTGTGTGTGTGTGTGTGTGTGTGTGTGTGTGTGTGTGTGTGTGTGTGTGTGTGTGTGTGTGTGTGTGTGTGTGTGTGTGTGTGTGTGTGTGTGTGTGTGTGTGTGTGTGTGTGTGTGTGTGTGTGTGTACAAGAATAGACGATTTTAGATTCAAAAAATCAGGCGAATCCTATGAATTTTTGAAAATTTTGACCAAAAATTCTTAACATTCGGCATTGTCCGGGTACCTTTTGATGAGTGGGGGAATCCTAGAAAATGTGGGGAGGGGGCGGCCCGAAAGGTATATATAGTTTTTCATAGTTGATATGGTAAAGGTTTTCAAATATTTTCAACTTCGATGGAAGTTTTTGTGTTGATATAGACATGCTGACTTTTTGAGCGTTTTTTAACTTAGTTGTGTGTTTGAAATGGGGTTGATTTCTTTACCATTTGTTGATATAAGTCCGCTTCTTGTCTGAACTTCCTACACATCAAATTTCAACTTTTTTGGTTGAAAATTGCATGAGGTATTCCATTTTTTCGATTTTCAAAATCCTTTGATCTTTCCCGCTTTTTTGACTTGGACTGGCTACGACTCCTGACTCGCTCAGTCGAAAACTTTTTCGATTAGATTTTCAGAACCGCCTAGTAGGCGTCAGCTTTGACCTGTTATATTTGGTATTTCAAAATTTGAAAGTAGATTTTTTCGAAAAATACCACTTTTTGACCTAAAATTTCGGGATAGCGATTCTAGCGAAAGTGAGTAAAAATAGCATACGTAATAAAGTTCAATCTGAGGTGAATCCAACGTTATAAAGATATCGTGGCTACGACTTATATTGCTTCCGCAATGATTTTTCAAACAATTTCCCTTATTTCAGGTGGTGTTTGGCTGTCTTTGATGCTGCCGCCTTGATTTGAGCCAGTGTCAACTAGCAAAAACCGGCGGAAAGAAGGGAAATGTTTAAAAATTCATTGCTGACGCAATATAAGTCGTAGCCACGAAAAGTTTATATCGTTGGATTTACCTTCGATTGAACTTTATGATTATCCTATTTTTACTCACTTTGCTCGAATCGATGTACCGAATTATGGGTCAAAAGTGGCATTTTTCGAAAAAATGGACTTTCAAATTTCGAAATACCACATATATCAGATCAAAGCTGACACTTAGGCGGTCCTGAAAATCTAATCGAAAATGTTTCCACTGAGCGAGTCACGAGTATATAGTAGCCAGTCAAAGTCGAAAAAGCGGCAAAGATCAAAGGGTTTTGAAAATACAAAAAATGGAATAACTCACGCAATTTTAGGTAAAGGTAAAGGTTTACCCCCTGGAGACATCGCCGTCCTGCCACAGGACATGGGGTGCCGGTGCTCATCCCCAGATTCTCAGCCGCAGAGCCAGGATTGTCACCTCATATGATGACTGCGTCCGTTAAGGGGGCGGCTGCCCTTCTACACAGACTCCTGTTACCTTCCCACCGTAGTGGTACCCATTTAACAACCAGTTAAGGATGGATAGCTGGATAGGCTAGAGTCGGGAAAGCTTTGTGGCCTCCGGGGATCGAACCACCGACCGTAAGATCGGAAGTTCTGACCAGCGCCTTAGACCACTTGACCATCCCGACCCATAAAAAAAGTTGAATTTTGGTGCGTAGGACTTTCAGACAAGGCGTATTTTTCCTGAAAGAAACGCGATAGTATCGTGTACCAGTCTTTCTGTACATATAAAAGCGACGCCCTTTGAAATCGCACGGGAAATTTTTCAAAAATTTTTCACGAAGTGAAAGATCTCATCAGTCCGGTTCAGAAAATATATACTTTATGGTAGCTATCTTGAAGCGTTTTGAGATGTAAAGAAAATTTCTCTTTCTACATTTTTGGTCAACTTTAGTTAGACACGTTTCAATGGCACCAAACGACGCAGAAGATGCAGAGCTTCAAATTATTATGTGGCTCAATTCATAACTCTGAATAATAATAATATTGAGTAAATTACAGCTTTTCAAATTGGACTGGATGTAAGGAAGCCCATGTATGGGGCTCCACACTTGTGGGTAGGAGGACTGACTCCCTAGGTTTCTCTCATGCCCCACGTTTTTCGTCTAAAGTAAATCCAGTGGGCTTACACTCTTACATCTAACATTTTTTAAAAGTTTTTAATGTAAACAGTAAAGTCTCCTATTTTCATAGGGGTCGCGGCAGCGACCCCTATAATATGTGTCAAAAGTCCCTGGAGACACCGTAAAATAAGCTGCGCAGAGGCTGCGCAAAATCCTGCGCAGATCCTGCGCAGATTCCATGCGCAAATTGTAGAGCACATCGAGTTTAGTATGTGTGCGAAGTTTCAGCCCCGTATCACTTTCCGTTAAAAAGTTGTGCCCCGGACCGGTTATGGCGGCGATGTTTTTTTCCGGTTTCTCCTATTTAATGGTCGTATTGTCCTGACTTTCCGCCTCTTTCACGTAATCTGCAGCGGAGGCCGGACCTAAAGGGGTATAGGGTCTGGTAGTACCCCATGCGCCATTTAAGAATCGCTACTTTTTTTGCGCCGCAGGTGCGCCACAGCGCCGCAGCGGCGCCGCAAAGTCGGCTCAGAGCGAAAAGTGACCATTTTTGTGGTCGCTGCGCAGCTCGAACGTTAAGAGCTGGAGCCGATTTCTTTTTATATTCAGAAACTACATATATTGAACTAACTAAATAGCTAAGTCTCGTTTCTCTATCACTTCCCATGCGACCACAGTGGCCGGTCAAAAATGGTGAAAATTCCAAAAATGAAAAATCGAAATTTCTCGCTGTGTATTCAACTTAGAAAGCTCAATTCTTTCATACAAAGGTTTTCTGGCACGGCGAATTGATTCCCGTAAGCAGTTTTGCCGTCGGACCCACCCATATTGCTGGGCTGGTTCCACTTTGCTGTCGGGAGGGTCAAGTCGGTACCGACTTCCAAGAACACCATATAGGACTGTGCATAGCCTCTCAAAACTTTGTCCATAGGGGTTTTCTGGTGCGCCCAGCTCATTTTCGGTGTCCGTTTTACCGTCCGACCCACCCATTTTGCTGGGCTGGTTCCACTTTGCTGTCGGGAGGGTCAAGTCGGTACCGACTTCCAAGAACACCATATAGGACTGTGCATAGCCTCTCAAAACTTTGTCCATAGGGGTTTTCTGGTGCGCCCAGCTCATTTCCGGAGTCCGTTTTGCCGTCCAACCCACCCATTTTGCTGGACTGGCTCCACTTTGCCGTTTGAAGGGTAAATCGGGTAGGGGGTCAAGTGGTCAAAAATAAGATTTTTCAAAAGTGGTCAAATTTGGTACCAAATGAAAGCCCGCATCGAACTGAGCAACTTTTGTCATAGAAGTGCGTACCTAAAGTGGCTGTAGAGGGCTGTGGTGGGGTGGGGTGGGGACTTAGGCGATTTTGGGTCAAAAATTAAAATTTTCAAAAGTGGTCAAATTTGGTACCAAATGAAAGCCCGCATCGAACTGAGCAACTTTTGTCATAGAAGTGCGTACCTAAAGTGGCTGTAGAGGCCTGTGGTGGGGTGGGGTGGGAACTTAGGCGATTTTGTGTCAAAAATTAAAATTTTCAAAAGTGGTCAAATTTGGTACCAAATGAAAGCCCGCATCGAACTGAGCAACTTTTGTCATAGAAGTGCGTACCTAAAGTGGCTGTAGAGGCCTGTGGTGGGGTGGGGTGGGAACTTAGGCGATTTTGGGTCAAAAATTAAAATTTTCAAAAGTGGTCAAATTTCGAGTCAAATGAAGGCCCGCATCGAACTGAACAACTTTCGCCATAGAACCACCCACCCAAACTTGCTGTGTCGGATTTATATACTTTCTTTCTCAACCGGATTAAACGACAGACATAGGCCCAACACACATATTATCCCCTTTTGTGCGGAGCATTTTTGTTACTTGTACTACTAGAGTACGTATATGTTGCAAAGGTATTATACATACAAATATAGTGCTAGTGCATATAGTGCATTCGTACGTATATGTAGAAAGCATTTGTTATCTTTTCCGCTTCTGGTAACAGCTATAGTTTTTCAGAGTCGGTGTTTATGTTCCTGTCAGCTTGTTGTTGATTAGAGATTGACGTTTGATGTTGGCTAGGCTGGAACGATGCTGAAAGATGGGATTTTCCGCGTTGGACTGTAGACCCAGTGTAGTTGTATTTTGTGCACTAACGGCTGATCCCACCTTACAGTTTCTCAACAGTTCTCGAATTCGCCTGCGAAGCGACTGATTCATACCCACATAGACCCATCCGTTGATCGAGCACTGAATGATGTACATGAATGTGATCATCAGATAGAACCATTTGGATGGTTGCACAAACGGGGCCACCACAAAGGTGGCATCAAACAGTGTCATCCACAGCACTATCACAAAAAATTGGACAAAAAGTTTAAACTCTCGTTCCCGTTTTACGGCTTCATTGCCTGCATCTGTGGACATGGCTTTGTGCATTTTTCTGTAGGTCAAAAATACAATGATGTTGCAAACGGTTGCAATCAACACCACTGTGCAGGTTAAGCCTAGTTCAATGTAGTTAACGATGTAGCCGCCCACGTTCTGAGTACTCCAACCCCAGGCGTAGTCTGTTGGATAGAACTTGAAGTTACAACAGTCCAACCAAGGAAATATGCCATAGACGGCTCCAAATAGAATCGATCCCAGAATTACCCATTTGATTCGTCGAATTGCAAACGCTTCCTTGTAGGACTCTCTCTTGCATACACAATAGTATCTGTTGAAGGCCAGTGCACAAATAATCGGCAGTCCGGCATACCAACCAAATATTAGTGCACTTCCGGTGGCAACATTAACCCAGTGTCCGCCCAATGGTTGACGTAGAATAATGGACGGTATACAATAAAATATCATTCCCAGCAGTGTAATACAGTCCAGTAGGCCTAGAACTGCCGCCAGCAAATAGTATGCGTTATCCCGGTATTCTTTTGTACAGAATACCGTAACGTTGAAAAGCATATAGACTACAAGGCCTACCACACCTGTGGGTAGCAGTAAAGCTACTGCGGCGGCGTCTTCAATAAAGGTTAGATTATAGTAGAAAATGCTGTGGCTATTAGTTGGCTCATTGTGAGGCACGATAGTCATCATACTTGGTGAATGCTGTAAATTGAATTCTGTTGAGTTGGTGATGTTTGCATACATCTGAGAGCGAATGCTGTCCACTGGTTTGGAAATAAGTTTGAAATAATCCAGTTTGTCGACTTGTTAATTACAAAAATTGGCTGGATTATTTTAGTCTTGGGTGGGGAAAATAAGAGTAGATACGTCTGTATATAATACCAATTACAGAGCTGTTCAATGTACAATTTCGAGATTCGAGTTAGTGTTTAAGAAAGATAATTGTTTTACGTGTTTATTTGCGTGTAGACTGGCATTTGCCAAAACTTATCTTGTAAGCATTTAGCGGATTGCTAGATTTTTCCATTAATATTCAGACTAATCCAAAAACAACATGTTTCGTTCAATTTCGCAAGTCACGCAAAATCCACTGTTAACAAAATGTGCAAACATGATCAGTGAAAATACAGCTGCATTACTAGCCTAAGACTTTAAATATGTAAGTTTTGAAACTGTATATGGCATGCTTTGGCAGGCAGGTAATTTATAAGAATAGAAATGGTAGAAAGGTAGAAAGAAAGGCATTACAATCCCCAACTGAGATCTTTGAATTACGGAAGGTTATGAGATAAAGGCTATATATACTTACTTGTTTCTGGATATCCATTCTGAAATAAAATTTATTGCTGAATACAGATTAGACTATGTAGTTGCGAGGGATTAACTGGGTTTCAGCATTTTTAAAAATCAATTATTTTGGTTTTAAACATAATCAGTAGCGCACACATTGTCATAAAAAATTACTAAAACGTTAGAATCAACCATGACATAACTGAATATCGTTTTTGCAGACACACAAGTAAACTATTGCCCATCACCAACCAAATAGAAAACAACGGGGAGAGGGTTATTGATAGGGTGTTATTGTCACTGTTCTTTTTGATATAGAAAGTTGCAAGTGTATTATTGGTTTCAGGAGACAAAGATTCCAGTGAAATTAAACCTGGCTATGTGCTCATTGAAGGTCTGTTTTCAGCTATCCGATGTTTTAGATTAAAAATTGTCGTGGAAAGGGGGAATGACAGTTAGCCCACCAGGTTTCGAGTTTGCAATTTTTGTAAGAGCCTATTTCAAATCTCATTTCCTGTTTTTAAGTTTTTTGAACAAGGTTTGGAAAATTGGTTTTACGGTGCTAGCAGAAAGAAATAGCGCTAGATCACGTGGCAGGTCGTATTACCTGCTTGTGTTGTCTGGCATGTTAAGAATTGGTGTATAATTTCTAAGGCAATGCTTTTTTAAGGTTTTAACTACTTACTTTAAATTTTAAGTTTAACGTTCCCGTTGTGATGAATCAAGACGTTCATGTATGAATTTACCCTGAAGTTTGTGTTAGCAATCATTGATAAAATGTCCCAGTTTATTTCCCCTTTTCGGAAATAATTGTACAAAGTTTGTGATTGGCCTACTTTTCATAATTTAGCCAGTAGTTCTGATCATAAGCACACCATCCAGCCAATGTCTGGTTTTTAAGAAATGTAAAAGTTGTTTCTAGAGTTAGATGATTGGCCTTTTCTTGCCACGGGAGCTCACCAAAAATGGGGGGCATATTTTTTTTAGGCCAAAAATTTTGGGAGTTTTTTGGGGATCTGCTTTTGCCTCCACAAATGGTTCACCAAAATGGGGGGCATATTTTTGAAAAAATTATATTAATTTTAGGTGTTTTTAAGATAAAATAGCGAAAAGTTCGTTAAGAATCCGGTGAAGTCGGAAAATTATTCGAAAATTTAGGGTAAAATTTGACAATTTTTCGGGTTACGGGTTATGGTTATGGTGGAAGGTCGGAATTTATGGAGGCTTTTCATGGGGGACACCTCGAATGGGAGGCGCCCCCCCCGTAAAAATAAGCCAGGCCCAAAATTTAATAGTTCCCGTGGTAAGAAAAGGGCCAATCATCTAATTCTAGAAAAGGAAAAAGTTGTGTTGAAAGTCGTTCAAATACGTATAAAAGCCGGAGCACGAAAATACTAGAAAAGGGTGGCAAATGACACACAGGCTGAGTGATGTTCATTAAGGTGCCTTTGTTTTGTATATCAAAGCTACTTAAATGAAATGAAATTCGAAGGTTAGTAAATGGCACTATTAAGTTTTTCTCCTTAGTGTGGTCTGCTTTAGTTTAAATCTTGTGCAGGAAGCTTTATCTACAAATCCTTGTGTTTCCGTTTCTTCTGTTTTAGCCTAGTAATGAAGAACGGCGATGTTTTGATCTTGTTGCAAGTTTGTTGTTTTGTTATTTGTGTATATATAGGGTAGTTATTTATTTGTGTAACAAAAACAGGAAACATTCGCAGTATAGTTGCTAGGCACGCAGTGCTAGTGCTCAGTTTAAGGTGGTGGTATTCCTTCCTATATTTTGGATAATAATTGATAATTTTCGCGAAAGTAATCCAAAATGTCTGAAACTTTCAGAACACACAGTACTTCGTCATTCCTGAACACATCAGAAACAATCACGGAGTTTTTTGTGAACATTTAAAAAAATTGTGATTATTGCCGAATAAGTCTCATAGAGTTGCTTGAAATTAACCAAAACACTGTTTTTTGTGTTTTTATGGCGTTTTCGCACCATTTTTAAAACCTATATCTTACTTCTGTTAATTTCCATCTGGACTTTGCTTGAGTTTGGCATTAGTTGAGCACATATTCTGTAGCCTTTATCAGTCTAAGCAACGCTGCCATTAGGCACGGTATATTCAATGAAATGACGTTTCAGAATTCTGGGAATGACAGGAATAAAATTTACTGTCGTAAAGTAACAGTTTTGAAGGTTTTCAGATCTAAAATTTTGCAACTTTTAAGAAAGTCTCAACGTCTGGAACGCCCCCCCAGACCCTCCACATAACGAAAGACGGTTTCGTCGCAAACATTTAATGTTCAGTGCATCGAAATATCGTTTATAAAGACTAAGCAAGCAATATATCGTCGGTGGATTTACAAAAGGTCGTAAACTACGAAATATGGTTATAAATACTGTAAAGCCGTGACAAAAGGTCAATACTGTCCAATCACGTGACTTGCTGGTTTTGGGATACAGGATTTTTGACAAACAGCATTTTCTTAAAAACACACAAAAATGCACTGGGAAAATGTTTAACAAAGCATAAGGTACAACTTTAGCAACAGGTGTGATTTGAGAATTCGTTAAACTGTATATATACTTGCTCTTTTTTCCCATCCGGGAAAAGGATTAAGATTTTTTGTATCAAGCTTCAGACGGTATGGTGTATTAAATCTTTCAAGTGAGCATAACTCCAAAACGTGAAAAGTGGACTTACGTCCTTTTGTCCGAACTGCCTCAATCAAACTGCAAACAATTTCACAGAAACATTTTCGGCACTATTGCCAAGGTTCATTTTTCTTGGCTTTTCCTAAAACTTTCACAAGGTTGTGTAATTCTCATTTGAAGTATCGAAAAATGAAATTTCGAAAATTTTTACTTGTATAAACTTCTCGAGCTCTAGTTGACTTCTGGCGAAACCAAGAAAAATGACCCTCGTCAAGACTGAGCATTTCAGTTTGGTCCGGAGCAAAGTTTGACCAATTTTCAGATTTCTGAAATCCTTGTTAGGAATGTTTTATTCTGTAAATCGGTGTAAATCATTTTAGAAAATAGTTATATACATAAAGTTTGACTTTATTACTAAAATTTTCTTATTTCAAGCTTTAAAATTATGTATCATTCGCTATATAAGTCCTTAAATTGAACAAGTTGTGACGTTTTGAAAATCACTGCGGTAAACGTTACCACCACCTACAGCTATAGAGTGGCTTCAGAACGTTTGCTCTCACTTTGTCCTTTTAGCCTTCGACAGTAATATTAGTTTTGATTGTTTGTGATTTTTGTCACAGTTGAGTTCTTTGTTTCAGATAATCGAACGTATCGATTTCAGGCCGAAACGGAGACTGAAACAGACAGGTGCCTACTACTTTGTTGATTGCTTTTTATGGGCTGTCTCTTGGACTCACCACGCTGCTGCTTAATTGTAATCTGGTACCTGCAAGCGGGCTCGAGAAACTTGGGGGAAATAAATCTGAGTTAGGGGCCGGCCCAGACCTCCTCTCTTTTTACAGGAGATCTAACACGACAATTTTAGCCATTTTTAGTGGAAATCTGATCATTTCTTAAAAAACTTTGCTCGGAACTCTCTTCGTTCAGTGTTGGAACTCACCCTCTTTTCAAGATCTTGGATAGCCCCTGCATGTCTTGCATTCTAAACATCATTTAGACGAAAGTAGAGGTTGAATTTGGAAGCGGGGCGGGGAGGGAACCTTGCGAAAAAGCGTTGGCAACTGCACATGAAAGCAAAACGTTTATATTTTTTATTTTATCGTTCAAAGTGTTCACTTTTTTGTTGAGTTTTTCCCCAATTATCTAATGCTATGTTTGTCCCATACATTCTCTTGCGCAGCGTTATTTTTCTTACTATTCTTATTATAATAGCTTATTATATAGCTATAGTTTATTCTTTGTGATTCGTTCTAATTTTCAGCTGGCTGGCTGTGCTCAGTATCAACCATAAATCGGCTCAGTCCAGAATGTTTAACAACTTTCCGAACGGCATGAAGCTGAGTCCCCGCTCTGGCGGTCCGGGTCCCACTGAACCAGCCTTGGTGGACTATGTTCGCCAGTTGCCCGGGAATGATCGCTGCTGTGACTGTGATTCAAAGAACGGTATTGTTGGATGGATCTAAACAGTATTTGGGGGAGGGGGAGAGTTTACCTAGTGGCAATGCTTTCCATCCAGTTGTGATACTTTTCTGTGAATCAGCAGAAAATCGTGAGGGGTATACAAGTTCGAGGTTTGTGTCTAAGATTTTTCAAATACCCTTGACTGTGTTTTTTGTCGAAACTTTTTGCCAACTTTTACGCAGTCCTCCAAAAATTTTTGCGGAATTTCGCAAAAAATTGCGAAATTCTTATTTTTTGGTATTTCAAAGATAACTAATGAATTTTAGTAATTTGAGTGTATTTAAACACATTTTTAACATTTAACTCATAGTATTAACCAAGTTAGAACTATTTTTCGAAAGTCGAAGCATGTGTAAGTGTGTCTTACAAGTATATAAACTTAAAGCCTGGTTCACACTGGTGTCTTATGTCTTATGTCTTTTGTCTTTATGTCTTGTGTCTTAAGGCATTCACACTGATGTTTTATGTCTTATGTCTTATGTCTTTTTGTCTTAAGACAGACTTGGGCCAGGCTCAACTTTTGTCTTATGTCTAAAGAGATCAATCACATTGCAGCTAGTCTAGTCATTGTCAAGTTGATTGGCTGAAAGATTCAAATGTGCTGCCTCAAACAAGACACATAAGACAGCAGTGTGAACGGTTCTGTCCTAAGACATAAAACATAAGACATACAACATAACACAAAAGACAAAAGACATAAGACATAAGACAGCAGTGTGAACCAGGCTTAATAGTGAAGAGACGCGGAGGTCCGGGGACGGAGCCCCCAGAAGCGGAGAAAATTTTGTAAAACCGAGGAAAATCCTTAGTGGAAATTCTCAAAAGTTTAGTTTCGACAGTCAGTAAAATCCTAATATATAAGCAAACTGCTAATAAGCTAATAATTGTTTAAAATTATGGTTAGGCAAATTTTTCAAGACTAAACGAATTTCATTGCATAGCTTTCACTAGGCATTCTAACTCGGCTAAGATTGAAAGGTGTCTACGTATATAGAAATACGCGCCGAAGGCGCGAAAATTTTTTGAAGATTTTCTTCAAAAAGTATCAGAAAAATTTTTCATCTGAGACAACTGAAAATTTCTGCTCAAGGACAAAAATTTTTGCGGAACTTTACGCAGAGCTCCGAAAAAAGTTGTGGAGTTTTCAAAAAAGTGCGGGATTTCGCAGTTTTTTTTCGCAAAAAAACGCAGCCCCTTGAGCAAGGGACAAAGCACATGTCAATTCATCGTTGGCTCTGGCTTTACCTAGCTATCCATCCTTAACTGATCGGTAAATGAGTATACTACAAATGTGGTTAAAGTTGTAACAGGACACTATATAGCGCATCCGCTTTGAGGTGCTGGGCCCTCCTGTACGGTTGCAGTAATCAATCACTAAAGGATAATGAAGCCGGGGATGAGCAGAGCATCGGCACCCCGTACCCTTATTTAACAGTGGTGTCTTTGACAAGGCAACCTTTACGTTTGCCATGTCAAACCGAACTTGTGAACCCCGTTTTCGTTTATAAAGACGTTTGTCTTTTTCAGATGTCAGTTGGCTGTCTACGAATCTGGGTGGCCTATATTGTGTTCAGTGTACTGGAATTCATCGAGAGATGGGTCGCCACATATCCAAGATGAAGTCTTTGGATTTGGATGTGATGTTGTCTACTGAACTAATGGTGGGTAACTAAGTCAAAACTATAATGAGTAGCAGAGTAGTGTTGAATTTAAATCCATTAGACTTGCGTTTGTTTCAATCTTTTCCGAAAGTTTAAGTTAATTTTGGCTAGTTAGTGGTGAAAATGCCTTAGTTTTCTGTAAAACTGGCTTTCTTTTACAGTTTTAGATATTTACTTCAAGTTGGGTTGAATGTGGAAAACTAATTTGTCTATGAGTTGAAAATTTCGGTTATATTTCAGATAAGCGCAGGAGTTGGCAATCATATTCTAAATTCAATCTATGAATTTGTGGTCCCATTTGGCGATAAACTGACTGGTGATTCATCGATGTAAGCGATGACTGACTGTTGTAATTTTTGCACTTTTGTTGTGAGGTGGATACAACTCAAACATAATGATAGTAGCTCAAACAAGCAGATTTGTGAACCGATGGGTTCACATTCTAGTAAACATGAGAGTATTTTTTCTATTTTGAATGTTTTTGTTATACTCCGAAAAAACAGTTCTGGAACTCCTTGTGGGGAAAGTACGCATGACCTTTCAGAGTTGAAAATATGAAGTGTAATAAAACGAAATATGGCACTTGCACACACCACTATGGAGAATTTTTTTACGAACTTAGCTGTACACCTGGCACAGGCTCGGATTCTCCCACCTTGATGTAATACCAATTTCAATTGTGGGTTACTTCATAGCTTACTGTGCAAGTGCATTTCTTTTTATTATAGTTTTCCTCTGTTCTTTTTTGTAGGGCTCAACGAAAGGAATATATCAATAAGAAGTATGTTGAGCGTGCCTATGTGGAGGGCCTCTCCAGTACAGAACTGCAGAAATGTCTGGAATCTGCCGTTCGGAACGGGGATCTAGAACAGCTGCTGAGGGTGTTTGCTAACGGGCTGGATCTGTCAACGGCCAAAGTTGAGCATGAGACTGTAAGTACAAACAAAAGAGTACATAATAACTTAGAGTGTGACAATCGTCGCACTCTTAGTTATCAGCTGGCAGGTACCACCTGCACACTAACGGCTGACCCCCCTACTCATAACTGAGTCCCTTGGATCCCCCACGACTGAGTACCCGGGACACAATCGTGTAAGCTCACTCACTGTGTGTTTACGTGTTGAAACTCGTAAGCATTACTACTCTGTTAGCGTAAATTGTGCCTGCTTGGAGCTACGCCACTCAAGAGTAACGGGCAAAAATGTTTGAAATGAAGGTACCCAGTTGTGGGGGATCAACCGTTATTGTGCAGATCTGCCAGTGCCAGCTGATAACTAAGAATGTAACACTTGTCACACTCTTAGTTAATATGTGCCCTTGGTACAAACTAGTAAGACACTCACAATATTGGTATAGTGCCCACAAGCCCATTGCAGAGAAATTTATGTGTTTACTAAAAGTCTAGGCAGAGACTATTATTTATTTGCGTATTTATTTGTTAGAATTTTGATTTGTTACATAGACGATAACTTAGTGGTGCTAGGTAATTGAGGAATATTCACAGGTGTGATTATTGCTTGATCATTAATTTCTGATTACTTCGTCGCTGTTTCTAGGGCAAATCTGAACCGCTACTGCATAATATTATACGCAATGATGATCGTGGCTCACACGTTCCTTTGGTGTCACTCTTTCTTGAAAATCGGTGGGTTATACTTTTACTTAGGAAAATTGTTGGATTAGCACGAGCGCGTATTTTATTTATTTCTTTAATTTTTGGAAGGATTTCTATTGTTTGTCCACTTCAACCCAGAAATAAATTCCGGAAAATTAATAATAGTACGTAATAAATTGTTCCAATGATACTTGTTGCTAATTTTCCGTGTTTTTTCTAATCGAACAAAGGGTCTTCGGATTTGCTTTTTTTGACAGGGACCTCTCAGGCACATTCTGCATTTAAATTGCCGAATTTCCACACCGCTTGTTCAAAGAGTAGGCTTTTAAAATTTGTGTGACTCATTTAATCCAGCATGTAGGTTACGATAGACTGTTTCATGACTTCAGACCTCTTTCGTGAATGTACATACGTGAATGTACGTGAAAAGGATTGAGTCATGTTTCATCTTATTTGACTCACGTAGTCTTGACAGATCCTTATAGGGGTGCTTTGTATTCCAGCTAGGTGAATCCTTAATTGCAAAAATTTTTATAGCCTAAATTTAGTTTTTCTAATCGTATTTCCGCCCTCTTCTATTCTATTTTCTATTTTAGTGGTGATATCAACCAGTTGAACAGTGAGGGTGATGCTGCCATTCATGTTTGCGTTTTTCGTGATCGACCAGAATGTCTCAAAATGCTCCTTCTGAAGGATAGTGTGGATCTGAGCTTGCGTGGTGCGGCCGGCCGAACTGCCCTTGAGTTGGCCGTAACCTTTGATCATGTGAAGTGTATTCAGTTGGTAGGTTGATTAATTTCAGTGATAAATTTGAGATTTTGGCTTGTAGAAAGGAATTCAAACTTAGTTACACTTGTTGCGACTACGACGGTGTTTGTTTCAGAATTGGTTTGGGTGCCTGGTCAAGCTATTGGGGTGGGTGTGTGAGTGCTTGGCCTGGGTGCACGTTTATAGGCTTTGAGCAGTATGTTTTCAGGTTTTCTAATTTCCCCGTTGTCGGATTCTCATAAAGTCTTAATTTTGCTTCGGTCAGATTTGATTTTACAGCAGTAAACTGCCGCAATTTTTCAGTCTCCTTCCAAATTTTTGTTTTTTATCACAAAATGTTTGTTGTCAGCTTGCTTTTAGTTGGAAGCTGCGGCTAGAGATGATCGGGCCTTTTTGGCCAACGCTGACGATGGTCTCAGTCGACGATTGGTTCTGGTGTGTTTGACTTTTAACTCTTGAATTAAATCTAAACAAAAAATAAATTAAAAGTAGCTGTAGCTTAGCTGTGTGGACTGTATAGTTGGGTCCCCACTAGTGATGGGCACCGGATATTTTTTCATATCCGGATATCCGCCTATTTTCGTTAACGGATTTCAGGATATCCGTATATCCGGTTTTCGCCTATTCCAAACTTTTCGATTTCACAGTTGAAATTTCAATTTTTCTGTTAATTTTTGGTACGGTGCGAATTTCTATAATATAGCCAAGCCACACTTTGATCTCAAAAATTTTTTCCAGGAAATTTTTGCAGAATATTTTTAAAATGTTGAAGTTTTTGTCAAAAATTGCTAATTTTTCATTACTTTGTCTCAATGTAAATAGATATCCGGACATTTTTCTCAAATCGGATATTATGCGGATATAATTATTATCGGGATATCCGGAATTCCAGTGCCCATCACTAGTCCTCCCCACATTCTCGTTTTCTTAAAAATTTGTCTTGTACGTTTCTTGGGGTTGGACTTAAATCTAAGGAATCATGGTCATCTTCCTGTGATTTTGCCCGCACCAGCTACCCAATTCTGTCATTTTTGTGATTAAACTTTTGCACAGGTCAGCGTTTTTGGATTTGCTATGAGTACTGATCTGACGCCTGTCTGATTAGCTGATTGTTTACAAAAATTTGTTGTTGTTTTAGCCCGAAGCCGATTCTCTCCCTACAGATCTGAGCGATGAAGAGGACCATACAGGCAATAATTCGGACAGTCCTTCCTTGGAAATTGATCTAGATAAGCCCAGAGGTGTATTTTGTATCCACTTTTTATGAACTTATACATATATAGTGAGATGCTGATGCTATAAGCTCTGGTAGTATGTCGGATTTTTCCGTGGCAATGAGGCACGTCTTATTGCTAATGGTATCGCAAAATAATGCAAAATTGCAAAAGGTATCGCAAAATACGTATGTTTCTAGCGTATCGTGTATGAGCGAATGCAAAAATATCTCAAAAACGCCTCTGGATTTTA
>JASAND010009018.1:0-15840 GCA_030248195.1 Trissonchulus latispiculum | reverse complement strand
TGTACTTCGTTCAGTTACGTATTGCTTTTAAGTTAATTATTTACCAATTTGTATAGCAATTTGTTTAAATATCGCCCAGTCGGCAAGAATAATGATTTAGGGCAAAAATTTTAAATTATGAGCGAAATAATGTGCCAAGTTACAATTTCAATGGTTCAGGTCCAGTAGCGTAGGTCAGTGTTTTTTTGCGAAAAAAACTGCGAAATTCCGCACTTTTTTTGAAAATTCCGCAACTTTTTTCGGAGCTCTGCGTAAAGTTCCGCAAAAATTTTCGGCCTTGAGTAGAACTTTTCAGTTATTTTTGATAATAAATACACGTGTTTTAGATGCTTTTTGCAGAAAATTTCAAAAAATTTTCGCGCCTTCGGCGCGTATTCTTACATTCGTATATCCTTTCAGTTTTATCCGAGTTAGAATACTTAGTGAAAGCTTATGAAATTCTTTTAGCATAAATCAATAACGCATAACTGCATTCACTTTTAAATTTTGTATGCCAAACCATAATTTTAAACAATTTTTGCAGTGTGGCAGTTTGCTTATATATATTTCAGGATTTACTGGCTACCGAAATAAAAGTTTTAAGTGTTTCCATTACGGATTTTCCACAATTTTACAAAATTTTCTCAGCTTCGGGGGGGGGCCGCCCCCCAGACCCCCCGCGTCTCTAGTTTTAAATGTATATTCGTCAAAAAAACATGTATATATATACACATGCTTCACCTTTCGGAAAAGTGTTGTAACTTGGTTAATACTATTCGTTAAATGTTCAAAATGAGTTTAAATACGACATAATTAATAAAATTCTTTGAAACACTAAAAAATATGAATTTCGCAATTTTTTTGCGAAATTCCGCAAAAACTTTGGAGGACTGCGTAAAAGTTCGCAAAAAGTTTCGACGAAAAAAAAACACAGGCGTAGGTACAAAAAATTTTCAGGGGGGGGGTGACAAAGAAAATTTCACCCCCCCCCCCAAAGTCTAAAAGACTAAAAATAAATAAAAATCCGACAAAGCCAGAAATAATTTTGAAAACTTGACCTAAAATTCTGGGAGGTCGACTCTGGGAGGACCCACGTGCCGGAGAGATTTTGAACGATTTTGTTTCACGATCCCATTATTTTTGCCAAGCATTTGGCCCAGATATTTTTGCGGCGTACTGTGGCGCAACGACCAAAAAGTTTGTGGATGCCAGCAAAAAGGGTGAAGTTTCAGTTGGTGGCGCAAAACATACCCAGGACATATATCACTGATTGTGACAATTACCTCATTTTCTTGATGTACCAAAACAGACTAGTCATAAACGAATCATTAGAATATTACTAGCCGGTAGCTCTACATGCTGACAATAATGCAAAAAAAGCTTACTGTTGTAGGGTAAACAGAACTTGACGGAAAAGGATCAAAAGAAGTCATGTCCGTATACCGTCTTTCAATAGTTTTCTTTGTCATTGGGCAATAATGAACACTTCGCATTACTTTTGGCCTGACTAGTGAACCTAAAATCGACATCAACAGTCAATCAACTGTAACAGATATGGTTAATAGAATCCCGACCCGATTGTCAGAAGCTAATCTCGGGGTGCGGCGTGCTAGGCCAGGACGCAGCGGCAAACCTGGGAAAGGAATGTCCATGAAGATCTCAGAGTGCCAATGAGTCTGTATTCTCTTGGTCGATTCAACTGGAACGACACCA
This sequence comes from Trissonchulus latispiculum, assembly GCA_030248195.1. Taxonomy (NCBI): domain Eukaryota; kingdom Metazoa; phylum Nematoda; class Enoplea; order Enoplida; family Ironidae; genus Trissonchulus; species Trissonchulus latispiculum. The sequence continues at coordinate 14,148 of JASAND010009018.1, read as the reverse complement.
TTAACATTGGCAACAGATCCAGCTCAGTGGAAAGAAATCACATCAGATGCGACAGCTAACCAAAGGCCACGGATGTCTTCGTGGCGAAGATGATGGTGAACAAGTACAAGTAAGAAAGTAATTTCACAAGATGGCGAAGTTACACAAAAAAGACGTCAATAGGAATACTGATAAATTGCATTTCGTATATATAATCTCAGTCATGCCGTATCCCTGTCTAACTGCAAGTTTCGAGCGCGCTCAGTCAAATAAAATGTAGCTAAAACGTGTTGACGAGCTTCAAACGTTTGTAATAATGGTATAAATACTGTCTTACTATTCTGGGCATCTCCACATAAAACAGTTGGCGTAGGGTCCTGTTACAAGAAATTAAGCATAGGGGGTATTGGTTGGTTTACACATATATACATATCATGCAAAGCAAATGTTCAAAATCTCCTTGGCCTTTTCAAATTATACGGCATTATGTCACACTTCTTTGCCAGCAGTCACGTGTCCTCTTACAGTGCCAATCGAAGTACATAAGCAGGCGCCAATATATATTTCTCAGGCTTATTGGGTTGTGTGCTCAAACATTTTGGAAATATTGGCCCTTAGATAAGGAATTTGATGACCAATTTACCGGTCAGAATACTTCAAATTGGGTCTTTGGCTCCTAAAACCCACACATTTTACTTACTGGGAAAACAACTTCCGTCATGAAATCTTGGATCCAACAGTAGTGCTAGTAAACAGTTGAAATTCAGTAAGTATATATATATGGCAATGACAAACATACATTTTGTTACAATTCCTTCACAGCTGACCAGATTTCCCAAGAAACGAGACTTCAGCGTTCGTGGGTTGACAAGCCGTCTGCCAAAGCTAAATAATACATAGTTACATTTCGGTTAAATTGTGTCCGCAACCAGGATTGTCTGTCCGCCGCCTAATAATAAAATAATTTGGTACAACACCACCACACACACGAGAAAAAAAGCAATCGCTGTACACAGTACTTACCTGCCCTCAAAACCAACATATAATTCGTCATGGTGTTCAGCATAGGCCTTGTCTAAATTGGACACCATCTCAAGCAGAGCTCTTTGAAAACACAGAGCTTCAACAAAACCATCTTCCAAAAGTCTAAAATCAAAGTAAGAAAACACGATACTATATAGAGGTCGGAGAAAAAAACCAAGGTAGTCACTTTTTGGGCTCTGCAGAACAACTCCGTGGAGCAATCCGGCTATAAATTGTTTTCTTATCAAGCCCTGACTAGACTGTCATTTTGGTATATAAATCGCCTCTCTAGGTCCTGTCGTTAGTTAGTAATTAACGGTTAATTAGACGGGGTAAAAAACCAATGGCGGGAAAAAAACCAACCGATGAGAAAAAACCAACCCAATATTCTGGCAGGGTAACTCATATTAGCGATTTTATGCATGCGACAGGTAAAATCGGCGTCGCTGACTTCATATCTGCAGTTTATTTTGCGATATTCCTTATAATAAGTGAGAAAATCAAACATCAAAATTTGCAGCATCAACTGGCTAGGTTTCATCAAATTTGCCAGTTTCTGTGTTAAAATGCAAAAATTTGTAAATCTTTTGAAATTCGGTGAAATAAAATAAAATAAATGTTGTTTCAGTGTTTTTTCGCGCATTTCTTTGTCCCAGAGTACATTTTGACCACTTTAGCTGAGCCAAACAGTCGCTCCGCCGAAATGAGGTTTTACCGGCTTGCACAAAATTGCCAAGTCCAAATGCAATTTTGAGCTGTTCACGTGAAAGAACGCATTAAACTTGCTATGTGGATGGCTTTCGAGCAACTAATGACCATTTTTCGGAGTTTGGTAGCAAAAGCAAAAATTGGTTTTTTCCCACCCCTTGGTTTATTTTCCCATTTTTGTAAAATTCTGCTGGCAGCTTGCCAAGCGTCGGAAGACGAGACCGACAATTTTGGAAAGAGCACATGTTGTTCTCATAGAAACTATTATCTAACTACTATGGAAAATTTTCTACAGGCCTTCAAAAATAGGCAAATTTTGAATTTGGGGGGGGGGGTCAAAAATGCCAAATTTTCAAAATGTCAAAAAATGCTCAAAAGTGGTCCGATTTTGCTCAAATTTCATGTGGTAGGTGGGATGGGTCCTGCCAACTTGCACGCCAAATTTGAGCCCGCTAGCTCATCCCCATCGCCCAAACGGGGGTTGGTTTTTTCCCCACCACTTGCGGATTGGTTTTTTCCCCGACCTCTATAATTTACAGTAAGAGACTGCTTTAATGAACGCAAGAATTCATCTAGGCAAAAGGTTCGGACCAAGTATAATGGTTCATCTCACTGGCGGATCCAGGATTTTGCGACAGAGGGTGCGGGTCCCTACGGAACAAGTTTTTCCATCAGGGGGTCTGGGAGGCGGAGCCGCCCCCCAGAATCAAAAGGAAGATATTGTTTTTGCAATAAAATCGGTTTTCAAATCGTCAATTCTTTGCACATTGAAGAACAGCGAAAATTTTTAAAAATTTTACGTTTTAGGCAAAAAGAAAGTTTTTACTAAAATACGGACGCATTTCAAGCGTTTTCTTTAGGGACACTATAAATTAAATACATATGCCACAAGAAGAAGAAAAACAATAGGTCTGGACCTGGAGGGTGCACCTATTTTTTTGAGGGCGAAAATCTTTTCAAAAATGCTTCAGAAATAGCTATGTTGTGTTGCTGAGCTATAAATTGAGCAATTTTTACCTTAAACGTAAGCTTCAAATGGCTTAAAATGCTGAAAATACCTAAAAATCCGGCGAAGCAGGAAAAAGTTTTCAATATTTACCTTGGCTTAAAAATCCCATGTTTCTGTTGACGTTTGAAGTCTGGCAGGGGGGGGGGGCGGCAGGCCTTATCCTGGAGGGGGCGACCCACGTCCGGGGGGAACCGACTTCTGGAGTAGGCCCGCCCCCATTTCCTCCCCTCCCCTTCCCCCTCTGGCTTTTTCTACGGGGGGGGGGGAAGGGCTCCCCCAGACTTGGGTCGCCCCCCCAGGATTGGGGCCTCCCACCCAGAACTCTAAAGTGCCCGGAAAAATAGGGTTTTGAGAGCAAACTTGGAAAAATTTTCCCGGCTGCGCCGGATTTTTATGGTTTTGAAGCATTTTTTAAATATTCTAAGCTTAAGTTCAGGTTAAAAATAGTTAATGTTTTAGCTCAGCAGCAAAAAATTTTTAAGCATTTTTGAAAAATTTTTCTCCCCCCCCCCCCCAGACCTGAGGAGGACCGCCCCAGACTTCCCCCCCCAGAAATCTTTGCCTAGGAAAAAGCCAGCCCCTTCCTGTATGAAAAAGCCAGGCATACTATATACCTACCTTGCGCAACGGACAGGATATTTTCGGCGCAAATCATTCAAATTTACCAAAAGTCTACATTCGTTTTCTTCAATCATGTTTGTAACTTTCTGATAATAAGTTTGCTGATCGCTCTGAAAAAAGCAGATATATAATCAGTCAGTATAATAGAAGAACGCAGACAGAGGACAAAAAGAACAAAAGTGAAGCTTTAAAGAAAAAGCGTCATTTATATACATAGCTTAAGGTGGTGATTCCTCTTAGAGTCATCAATTTTGAACCGCTCCTATTCCTTACTCGGAGTTAAGAAGTCATTCTTATATATGAGGGTGGGAGTCCCTTTGGTTCATATCGCCGCCCATCTCTGCTAGACGGTCAGCATCTTCATTCCCTGGAACCCCTCAGTGCAGGCCAGCACCCAGGATTTTGAAAAAGGGAGGGGTCCAAGGTAAAATGCAACGGGTGGTCTGGGGGGCGGAGCCCCCCAGAAGTTGAAGAATTTTCTAATTTTTGCCAAAAAATGGTACATTGGATGTTAAATTCTTGCAAAAAGTAAATTATCGCACCGAAGGCGCGAAAATTTTTTAAAAATAGCTGTTTTTGCCATGAAAATAGCTAAAATTTTCCATTTTGTCATCCCAAAAGGGGGGATCTAGACCTCTTGAACCCCCCCCCCCCCTGGGTGCGGCCTTGCCACAGTGAACAGTGATCCATTGGATCGTGACGTCGATTTTGCGCCGGCTAATGAGCATTTAAAGCTTCCGCCAGATTTCAGACTGGAGGGTACTGCCCCGATTAGTTGGGCCCAAGCCAGCATCTGGACAGCGCTCTTAGAGTCAGTGAATACCACCAGCCTATTGTGGCGCCAGTCGATTTCTTCCGAAAGCACTGGGTCAAGACCGTAGAGTATCGCAGTCAGCTCTGCACGGAAGCTAGAGCAGATAGATCCAGTCGGTCTGCTGAGTCGAGCTGGGGGCTGGCACACCTGATCTTCTGATTACGATGCCGCTGCCTCCTTGGAGGATGCCTTCCTGCGCTGGCCCGTCAGTCCAGACTTGGATATCGTGAGCCGAGGGGCCAAGGCTGCCATAGCATCTAGAATCGCCGCTTTCTTGATTTCGGGAAGGTTTGTTGGGGCTAAAGCATTTCCAAAATACTCACTTGTAGAAAGGTTCTTAAGGGGGGGGGTCGCCGGGTACCAAATTTTATAGTCACCGATTTCGCTCATTTTCGGGTGTAATATACCCCCATATGTGTCCAAAAACAAGACACATTTTTAGAGTCCAGGGTCAATCCAGTTAAAAGATATTGCAGTTCAAATCCCTACAATTTAGTATTTACGCCACTAGGGATGGGCGAGGAAAAAAAAGGACTGGAAAAAAAGGTTTTTTCCGTTTTTTTCCATTTTTTTCCGATGGGGTGGAAAAAAATGGAAAATATTCCTAACGTTATTTTGACGATTTTTACAATAAAATATCATGTTTTCTGAGCTTTTCCAGCAATTTCACACTATTTACAACCTTTTTCGAGGGTCATAGTAGGTGGGGGTATGCTAAATCTGACGAAATTGGATTTGGGTTTTTTCGATGCATCGGAAAAAAATGGAAAAATATTCGGGACATGTTCTGAAAGTTAATTTATAACATCGGAACATTAAGAAACCATCAAAAACAGTGTTTAATGAGGTAAGAATACTATATTCATGCATTTGAGCTAACTTTGGGATTTAGCGTTTTTCCCTTGGAATGTGAAAATGATTGCGTAACTCAGGTAGAGTTAATAATTAATAACTAACAGTGGAGTGTTCAACCAAAACTGTTAAAATATCTGGAATTGTTTACTTTACGGAGCGTGTTACCTATGAAAACCGCAAACTAGGTCTAGTAGAACCGCCAAGTATATATACAGAAGTGACCTATCCTTTGCTCTAACAGCGTCACCCGCTGAAAATATTTGATTCCTGTAACCACTACTGGAATCTTTCTAAGCGCTTGTGTAATTGCATTACCCCTGTGGGGCTACAATATCGTGAAAACCGCTTCTGTGCATGCAAAAACATGAAATATAGTCAGAGGGGGAAAAAACATGCCGGAAAAGAGGGGGAAAAACATGGTCGCCTACTCCCCAACCATAGCAGTTGCAGCTGCCTAGTATAGCCCATTAGAAAGAGCAAGTCTAGAAGTATACCCTACAGTACCAGATTGGTTTCTGAGTTCGAATCTGTAAGCACAGTACTTGACCAAAGTTGACCTCCCAAAATGGGCCAAAATGCTAAGGATTTTCGAAAGTTTGCAAGTACATATCTAACCAACTATCCAACTTTGGCTACTATAAATTGGCATGCGGGCATAATTTGACTTGCTCTATCACATGGCAATAGTGGTTTTCCCCTACGTCAACCCAGTAAAAAAATTTGACCATGTTTTTTCCCCCACATGGGGTCCACTAGAGCGGGGAAAAACATGGTGACCAAATTTTCAAATTTTTGCGTATGCTTCAGGGAGGCGTAACTAATGCTTCTATATGAAAGAGAATGCTTTAAAACCATTAAAAACCTCAAAATATGCCAACTTTGGGCATTGTTGAAGCTTCTAGCTCGAAAATTTGATTTGCAGCATCAACATGCTAGGTTTCAATGGTAAAAATGAAAAAAAACTTAAAAAATGGTGGGATATTGCAATTTTTAACACAACTAACTTATTTCTACCGATATTCTGCATATTATGGCCAGTTCCCAGCAGGTTTCATGCCCAAACTGGTTAGATACAGCGGATTTGGCATTTTGACCAAAAAGTCGGTTTTAAGCTTTCTGTGAGGTTAGAATGGTGCCTAGGTAGTTTTGCACGCTGAAAACAGCTGAAACAACGCTTTTAAAGCACCCTAAATGGTTGGCTGGTAGAAATCCGGGCCATGTTTTTTTCCCCGCACCATGTTTTTTTCCCCGATTTGCGGGTAAAAAAAACATGGACAAATCCTGTTGTCGCCAAAGCTGAGAGAGGTATAAGAGAAGTTTGAATATACGATTGGATAGGTATTTGCCCACGGTACGTAACGGTATACTCAAACCGATCCAAATCCAAACGAAGAAAAAGTTGGAGGCTTGCTTCCCTATTTGTGTTCCCCCCCCCCTGACTATAACGCAACTTTTAGCATATTGTGTAATTTTGGAGTGATCGGAAAAAAAGGAAAAAAATGGAAAAAAAATGGAAAAAACCGGAAAAAAGGTTTTTTTTCCGGCAATCTTTTTTTCCGGAAAAAACCAACCCTGTACGCCACTATGCCTCGCTAAGGGCTTCGAAGATGTGTACACATAGGATGACAAAAGACTACGGTATGGTCAATACATCAAATTGAAGCCTCTATCTTGGGCTATTTATTGCTGTGCAAATGACAATGATACGTCAAGCAACGGGCGAGAAACGGCATTTGAACCATTTGATAATGCTCCTTCCGACTGTTACTTCAAACTTTAATGCGGCTTAACTTTCTCATACTGCTTTATAGAGACTTGGTGCAAGAAGATAAAATGTTCAGGACATCGAGAGCTTCAATTTGATATAAAATTTGGCTTTATTTGAAAAATTTGAAAATTTGCGATTTTTTGACTCCAGGCCTCCGTCATCGGACTAAGGCATGCATCCACAGTTAAACACCAGCAATTGCAGTTAAATTTAGCGCACATCTTTCTTTCATATGTGCAAACTGGCACACCGAATTTGGTTGGAATAGCTTGGCTTTCACCCGACTTATGGACCATTATATCCCAAAACTTGAGAAAATGACGTATTTTGAAGCAAAACGCTAGCGCGGTAACCAAAAGTATGAACTATCCACAAGTTGCAGCATGGATTTTGCGTATGGAAATTGAACCTCTATTTGGCTATTGTGTTAATATCTATACGCGAAATCTGTGCAGTAAACGGTTAGTTCAGGCCACGACAAAACATTTCTTTGGTAACGTTTTTGTAAGTCAAATTTGTGCAAAAACCGGCTTCAACCAACTTTGAAAATTTTTAGAAAATAGCTGAGCTAACACAAAAATACCTCATATAGATATTAACACGCTACCTAGTCCAGATTAACATTTTGCCCAGCTATAGCTCGTTTGCGCTTGCACAGCGCTCAAACTTTTGGTTACCGCGAAATTTTCCTAACTTTTTCATTTTCCTATGTTTAACACATGCCGGGGCCACCTTTGGAGGACTATTGTGAATGATAGGGAAAGTTTTGCAACAAACGCAACTGTCTTGTTTTGGGGACCTATGGGGACTACAAAATATGTGAAAATGAGAAAAATCGGAGATGGTCGAAAATTCGCGACCCCCCCTTAAGGTGGTGATTCCTTTTGGGCATATTATTGCTGGATGACGGTTCAAATCAAGATTACATTCAGTATGTATATACCGTAGATACAAAAAAATTTCAGGGGGGCGGTTTGGACCGAAGTCTGGAGGGGGGTATTTTTTTTGCTGACCAATTGCATGAACACTATGGCACACTTTTATTCTGAAATGACCAAAACATTTTGGGCCCGCGTGCGCAATTCTTTCAAGGGACAGAAAAAGAAAATTACTGAAATTAATCACTGAAACTGCTAACATAAATTGCTCGTGGATCTCAATTTTACAACAATATCTTTATTTTTCCTAGAGTGGAGGCCCCCGGAACCCTTTACAAAGTTACATACTACATACTCACCGGAAAAAACTACTTCGCTAAGCGTACAAAGTACAGATTAGCTTTAATACGAATAAAAGTTTGAAAGTTTAGTTATCGCAGTGGGCTTTTTTGTTATTTTTAAAGAATTTCGCAGGTTCTGGGGGCTCTGGCTGCATTGTTTGTACGTTCATTCGCACATTCAAGACATCCAGTTTTTAGTATCTTATGTGTAAGGCGCAACCCTCTGCTCTGAACGTTATGCAATTGCTAACACGTACGAAATCGCAATTTTAATCTAAAATATAGCATTTTCTGCTATGCACACCTTTTCAACAAATTGCGCAAAAAATTTGGGGCAGTGCGCAGAAAAGCGCAAAAGTTTCCGAGCAAAACACAAACATTGTGCCCTGCGAGGTAATCATAAGCCAAATGTGAACACTTATATACGCTGTCATCAAGAAAGTCAGCATAGTCTCGTTGTATTTCACGCAACCTTTGTTCTTCATCTGGATCGAACACGTCTTGATTCCCCAACATCTTTATACAGATTTTAATTTCTTGTCTTGGTACACTAAAACAAAGTCTTTATCAGATAAAGCTAATTTCTAAATTGCACATATATAGCCATGGGGTGAAAAAAAACCCCACCCCCTTTTTGGGGGGAAAAACCCACCCGCATCCTGGGTCATGGGTTGGAGATATGAGCTCCAAAACATAGCAGCAGGAAGCGCGACTCTTTCTTACCTATGTATGCAAAGATCAAGTCATTTGGTTCACTCCTGCTCATTTTAAGACATTTTGAAAATGACAACTATATATATACTTTTTGGTCCAACCATGCCAAAATTTTGCAAAAGTTTGGACCGATGTAACTTTTGACTGGGTTGGGTTAGAAAAGTTTTGCAAATATCTGCAATGATGGCAACTCTTCCTCTTTGCACACAGCCAAAATTAGACCGATCCGCTGTACCGTTAGTCTGGCACATTGCCAAACGTGGCGGGGAAAAAACCCACTTTGGGGGGAAAAACCCACCCAAATTTTTTGAAAATTTTTTTAACATCTCAACACGGAAACAATTAGAGACTATAGCACGGTACTATCGAGCACGCTGCGTCATCCTATGCGGTCAGATTCGGACAATTTTGCTTATCTGGCTAGCTAGGGGCTAAAAACCTTAAAAGTGCCATTTCGCTGCTGGAGGACCCAATACAGGTACAATTGTAGATTTTAACAGCCAATTCTACGTAAAAAACCATTCTCTACACGGTAGAATAATAAGTTTTATCAAATTACATCATTTTTAGCATTTAGCACTGGCCAGGTTTCATAAAGTTTAACACATAAACATAGGGCAATTTTTGAAAAATGCTAAAAATGATGTAATTTGATAAAACTTATTATTCTACCGTGTAGAGAATGGTTTTTTAATGTGTTAAACTTTATGAAACCTGGCCAGTTGATGCAGCATTTTCAACGGCACATGAGATCTCAAAAAAAGCTACTTAGATCGGGTTTTTTGGTTCATACTAACTAAAAAAGGGTTGAATTTTACACTGGAAGTGTCAGAATTGTGATAGAACAATTTTTAAGACCTGTGAGGGGTGGGTTTATTTTCCCCCCATTTGGGTTTTTCCCCCCATTGGGTTTTTTCCCCCGCTACTTTTTGCCTTATACCGCTCTAACGGTACAACATTGAGAAGTGCAAATAGGCTTAAAAGAAAGTTCTAAGTACGCCAAGTACGATGGTATATAAAGTTCTCAGATAACCCTTATAATAAAAAAGTTCCAGCCAAAATCCGAAAATGTGGGTTTTCCCCCCATGGCTTATATAATTATGAGTGGGTAAGAACTAAATGGATAGTCTGGGCTTGTTCTAGGGAATTTTTCTCGGGGGCGTCATTTTTTGGAAGCCACCATTTTCCTAAAAACATGCTAAAGATTGCGCTCTTTTTTATTGGAATCGCCAAAAATATGCGGATGATCTAGTGCTTAAATATATAGGCAAAAATCTATGAAAAATCTTCGGCGCAGCCGGAAAAGTTTTGGAAATCCAGGTATCCACCCAAAATTTTCGACCAAATTTACCCCCCCTCCGATTTTTTGACTTACCCTCCCCCAACCTTTGGCTACCCCCCCCCCCGAACCCCCCCCAACGATTTTTGGACCCAAAAAGTTAATTAGTTTTGGCTGAAAATGGTCATTTTTTGACAAAATTTTCTCAAATTTTGGCTTAAAATCGCTTTAGAACGGTGCAAAAACGCCCAAAACGTTAAAGACAAGCATTATTTTGTAGAAAAAAGGGCTAAATTACAAAAAATTTTGCATTTTTGGTCATTTTTCGAAATTTCTGAGGTCCAATTTCTGGGGGAGGGGGGGGGGCAGTACCCCCATCACATTTCGGGGGGTCGACCACCAAAACCCCAAAATTTACTCCCCCCCGAGACCCTAAGTTCCAGGGAAACTATGGTTAAGAACAAGCCTTATTTTGATGAAAAAAGGGCTAAATTACAGAAAATTTTGCATTTTTGGCCATTTCTCAAAATTTCTGAGGTCCGAATTCTGGTGGGGGTTGGGGGGGTATATACCCCCATCACATTTTGGAGGTCGGCCAAGATTTACCCCCCCCCCCCAGACCCAAAGCTCTACTTGGGAGGGGGGGGGAGTTGTCGTAGTCGAGGTCGGATATGGGGGGTGGGCATAGGTGAACCAGGCTACAGTTTGCCCCCTGTGAGACCCTCCCCCACGAGAAGGCCAGACCCCCCACCCCCCACTACCAGCGACCCCGACTACTCCCCCCCCAAGCCGGGCTCAGACCCCCCACCCCCCCTAAAATGGGGTCCAAACAACCGAAAAAATGCCAAATTTCTGCAAAATGTTTTGCAATTTTTCGAAAATTTTCTGAAAAAATTGGCTGGAAACAGTTAAAAACGATAAAAAATAGGCTGTAAAACGCAATACGAGTAGTTTTTTAGTAGATTTATGTCGAAAATAGTAGATTTTATGTCAAAAAAGGGCCATTTTTAGATGAAAAAAATTTGGGTACAGTTTGGGTACAGTTTTTTCGAAAATTTCCGAGTTTTTAGACCCCCCCAAGCCAGATTTGGACTTTTTACTCCCCCCCCCCCAACCCAAACAGGTGGTACACCTATGGGGGTGGGGGTTTGGCCTCTCCGTGGGGGGGGGGGGTTTCACAGGGGGTAAACTGTAGCCTGGTACACCTACATATATATGTCCCTAAATTTTCGATTTTATGCCATTTTTGCCACTTTTTGGACAAAAAATCTGAGGCTGAGGGGGAGCAAAAATCTGGGGGGGGGTCGCCAAAATTTGTCATTTTGACCCCCCTAAACCATATATATATAGGTGCATAGGTTTAATTGGGGGGGGGGAGGGTAACCCCCCCCCAGCCATTTTTATAAACCCCCCCCCCCAAAATTTTTGGGGGCCCCCGGAACCCCCAACCGGGGGGGGGGGGGAATGGCCAAAACTTAGGTATATATATATATATATTTTAGGGTAAATTCTGCAAAATTTTTCAAAAAAGTCCAAATTTTTGGCTGAAAGTGTTTATTTGCGATAAATACACGTTTTTAACGATTTTATGGACTTTCTGGCTCAATATTGACCTTATTTTAGACTTAGAAACATGTTGGCAATCAAGTTTTCGAGTTTAAAACCCTTGTCTAATCTCAAAATTACTTCATAATTGAATGTTTTTGGCATTAGCAATGGCTGAAAATGCGATTTTTGACATAAAAATAAAAAAGTTTTGGGGAGGTCGTGGGGGGTCTAAAAAGGGCCCCCCCGCAAAATTCGGGGGGAGGGCCCCCCAACCCGAATTCCCGTTACACCTATGTATAGGTGTAACGGGGATTTGGGTTGGGGCCCCCTTTTTAGGCCTCCCCACGACCCCCCCAAACCTCCCCCCAAAAAATTTCTATGTTTACGTATGTCAAAAATCGCATTTTCAGCCATTGCTAATGCCAAAAAACATTCAACTATGAAGTAATTTTGACATTAGAATTTTAAAGCTTTTAACTAAGAAGGGTTTTAAATTTAAACATAGGTGTGTTATTGGGGGGGGGGACCCCTCCCCCCAAATGAAGGGGTCGCCAACCCCCCCCCTAAAAAATTTTTGCTACCCCTCCCCCAAATCGGCCTTCGGCCGACCCCCCCCCCCTAAAAATTGTCAAAACCCGCCCTACCTAAATTTGTTATGTTTAGCCGAAAATTCGAAATTTTTCGAAAAGTTGATAAAAAATAAGCGAAAATTTCTAATGTTTGCTTAAATTACACTAAAAATCGCTAAAAATTGCTTAAAATTGAGAAAATTTTTCAGTTTTTGGACGAAAAACCTATTTTTCGCCGACCCACCCCTCGAAAATTTTTCTTACCCCTCCTCCCGAATTGACTTTTGGCGACCCCCCCCTCCCCCTTTTTTCGCCAAACCCCCCTCTCTACTTTTTTCAAACCCCCTCCCCCACTTTTTTCGCCAGCCACACCTAAACTAGAAAACTTGTTTGCCAACATGTTTCTAAGTCTAAAATAAGGTCAACATTGCGCCAGAAAGTCCATAAAACCGTTAAAACGTGTATTTCTCGCAATAATAAGCACTTTAAGCCAAAAATCTGGACTTTTTTGAAAAATTTTGCAGAATGTACCCTAAAACACCCAATTTTTCGCGCCTTGAGCGCGACTCCCCCCCCCCCCCGGTTGGGGGGGCCTGGAGCCCCCCAAAAATTTGGGGGGGGGGGGGGTGTAAAAATGACCGGGGGGGTGTTCCCCCCCCCCCCAATTACACCTATGCGTATGCCCCTAACACATCTTTATGGCAGGAAAGGTCAGGCACTGCAATGTAGTTTTGGAACGCGGTGGAGGCCATAACTTAGCTATAATTACTTTCGTTGTATTGATAAGCCTGATGGTCTGTGCTGAGATCATAATACCAATATTAACATCAAACAAGTTTATTTGATTGAATGGGTTGCCGGTGTCTTTTCCCATATGAACTATCAAAACACAATTTAATTTTTTTCTGGCTTTGACGCTACCACAAATTTTTCCTAAGTTAGTGATTCCTTCCGGGTACTATTTTTGGTTGGCGACTCAAATCAAGCTAGACTTTCCAAAATACTACTTTGAGCATCTAACACCCTTCGAACAATCTCACTTCGAATCTTCGACATTTTCGTTCAGGGGCCGGTCCTATCAAAACGCTGTTAAGGGGGGGGTCACTTTGGTCAAAAATCGATAGTCACGGATTTCGCTCCTTTTCACACATAATATGCCCCCATATGTTCTCAAAAATAACTTAGAATATTAGCGTTCGAAATCAAACTGTGACAGAGTTATTCAGGTTCAAAGCCGGAAACCTTGAAAATTCCGGTGATGAGCCCTGCAAGGTCAGGCGGAGACCAAATGCGACCGAAAACAGGGTTAACCGATACACCAAATTAAAGCCATTCCTAAGGTAATATTTAAGTGCAGACACTGCTCAAGGCCAGCAATCCAGGTGTTCATAATGTATGCTTGACTGTTGCACTGACCTAACCTTGCAGGACTGCCCAGTATAACTTCAACTCGTTTTATCTTGCGCAGACAACATTTTAGACCCATGGTTGTATGAGAAAAGTTGCTCCTCGTTCCATCAGCTATCGATTGATACCCATTTTGTCTATATTTGGAAAAATTTTAAAATTGACATTTTTCACCTATAAAGATCAAAGGTGCCGCCACAGTAGCATGTTCAATATTGACGCATTTGTTTTGGCCACATTATGTGACAGACATAGATATATTAATTAATCTGCCAAGTTTGGTGATTTTTACCACATAATGAGGGAGAAATTATCAAAAGAATGTGAAAAATATGAAAAATGGCCATTTTTAGCAAAATTTGCAGTTTTTGTGGCAAGTTTTTTGAGCTATCTGTAGATTATAGAAACATGCGAGTACTTTCATAAGACGTGGTTTTATGCGTAGAGTGCAGCTATCTATTGGCCGTTTCTGTAGCTTTTGCCAATCGTTCAGGACAAGCAAAAGAGTACCGTAGGTCCTGTTTTTCATGGTCCAAAAATGGCCGATTTGCCAAAATTCTGACTTTAAAAATCCGCCAAAAATCCAATACTGAACAAAATCGCTTCAGAGGAGATAGCTGCACTCCACAATATGT